>PVIJ01004513.1:0-116759 GCA_004024925.1 Scalopus aquaticus | reverse complement strand
ACGCCCGGCCAGGGAGAATCCCACATGGCGCGGCAGACCTCTCCTGCCTCGCCCGCTGCTCCCCTCAGCAGTGTATTTCTGATCTGCCTGTTCTGCTCCCTACTCTGTCTCTGGTGAAGCCTCTCGCCACTCCACGCCTCTGGCCTGTACCCCAGCTTGTATGTAAAAATAAAAAATAAACCTTTAAAAAAAAAATAAAGATGGAGGATGTGAATTTTATGGTTTTGAACTCCTTTACCAGCTGGGGGGAGGCAGGGGCAATCCTCCCTGAGACAGAGATGTTTGAGGGAGGCTAGAAGGATGAGTGGTACTCAGTACAAGGCAGGGGCCTGGCTCCAAGGAAGCATGCAGTCCCAGGCAGGTAGAACCAGATACCGGTTCTACACTGAAGAGGGCATGGATGAAAGTGGTGTCTGAAGCAATTCTAGGCCCAGTCAGAGGCTCTCCTCAGAAAACTTCAGCTCCAACATGTGGGGCAGTGTCTCAATAGACCCCATCATTGAGGTTTCCATTCCAGTCCTGGCAAGGCCCTCAAGTGTGTGTGTGTTTTCTGCCATTGCCCACAAAGCAAAGAGCTTTAATTTATTAGGGATAAATGGGGTTCCATGTGTTGTACCAGGCCAATTGCCACTTTTCTGAATGGTGTGTTTAGGTTAGGACTTCCTTGTGTGTGTGTTTCTTGGAGGTAGGTTGTCTACATGTTTGTCTTTGAAAACCTCCTTTAGAGAGCATATTGTTTAAGGGGATGGGCTTGTAGGATTCTGTCCAGGTAATTTTGACAGAGGGTTTCAATTTCAATGTGTCTGAGAGAAAGAGAGAGAGAGAGAGAGAGAGAGAGAGAGAGCGCACACAACTCTCCACAATTAGTCTCAAGAATGACCTAATTTAATTACTAGACCCAGAGGGAATCCCAGAAGCAAATAGTCTTCAAATGGTAGTTACAGCTAAAAAGTCCAAGAAACTCAGGGATCTCACAGGGGTGTACCTCCTTTAATTACTTAACATATATCCAATTGAATTCAACCCAATTCTTCCCTAGATCTGGCTCTGAGATGCCTATTGACTCAAAATTGAGATCTGATGAAAAAGAAGGAGCCCCCAAAGACTAAGAGTCCAACAGGGACCCAAGAATTGACAGGATGCTTTGGAATCTTATTTCTATGCCCCAGTTTCCTGTGGAAAAAAGGTAGTAAAAAGATAGTACCTATTGCAAAGAGTTGTTTTGAAGATGAAATGAGCTAACACATCAAGTGCTTTGAAGCATGCCAGACGTTCAGTAAAAGACTAATACCTGCTGTTCTTATTGTTGTTTTGCTGTAGTTGTTATTGCCAACCTTTACTTTTCCTCTCCTTGTCATGGACAGTGGCAAGCTGAGGTGGTTAGTGGCCTGCCTCTGAGCAGGTCCAGTTCCGGAAGGCCAGTAAGGGTAAGAAGGACCCTGTAGACTCTACTTCTTTGAACTCATAATGATGACACCAGGCGGCCTCTAACTCTTTCCAAGCCCAGAACAGAAGCCAGGACATTTGTGCCCTTGCCATGTCCCAAAACTCCCAGCTCAGCAGCCCTGCTGGAGTTGGTCGGGAAGTCCGCAGCTGCACAGGGCCCCTCCCCAGAGCATCAGTCATGAAAGGAGGCTCTTTGATCTCCATGTTGGAGGAAATGGGAGATAAACTGAATTTATGCTCGAGTTTCTAAATTTCTGGCAGTGAATTTTGTTTTGATTTATGCACTACAGCTCTTAGCATCAGATTTAGCTCTGCTACCTGACCCAGAACATTGCTGATTTACAAATTGGAAAATAAATGGGTTGCATTCAGAGACAGTCTTACAACCACGCCAATAAATTCTCCATCAGTGGTTCTCAGCTCTTAGCCACTTCCCTTGTGTGTGGGTGCTCTTTGAATTATGGGTGAGTAAATCATATTTTAGAGAGTTTCATTCCTGTGGATACATTCTGCTTGTTTGTCTCTCCTGAAAATATGGACTGATGCATTTTATCAAAATTAGCAAAGGAGTGTGTGGTCTGATTGGGTGTTTTGACTTTCTTTTTTTTTTTTTAAGATTTATTTTTTATTTATACATACAAGCTGGGGTACAGGCCAGAGGCGTGGGGCGGCGAGAGGGGTCACTAGAGACAGAGTGGGTAGCAGAACAGGCAGATCAGAAATACACTGCTGAGGGGAGCAGCGGGCAAGGCAGGAGAGGTCTGCCGTGCCATGTGGGATTCTCCCTGGCCGGGCGTCGAACTCGCGTCGCCGCTGCCGACAGCTCCACAGCGCAGCGCTTAACCGCTGCGCCACCAGGGAGGCCCCTGTTTTGACTTTCTTGTTGGAGGCCCTCCTTTCCCAGAATTTAAGTGCCTTCCCCCACCATTGCCCCCATCAGTCTGCACACTGTTCCCTGCTGGACCCCGTCCAGCCTGTCTGTCTTTCTCCTGCTGTTGGTCACCTTGCCAGCTGCTCTGGCAGAGGTCCACTTGGCAGCATTTCCTGGGGAGTGATTTTCAGCTGGAAGGGCCTTTTTCTCCCCAATTGAGACTAGCAGGCCAAGTGGGTGCCCACCTGGGTACAGAGAGCTCCTTCCCTTCAATAACCTCCACAACCCAAGTGCTCCAACATTTGTGACTTTAAACCTCAAACCACTCAGGGGAGAGGGTGCTTAAAAGATAACCTCAGAAATGCTTAAGTGGCTCCTGCCAATAGTCTCCAGTGGCCTATTGCAGTGGCCAGCCTGCAGGCAGACAAGGCAGGGGGGTGCAGAGCCTGGAGGCCAGGCTGACCCCCCAGTCCCTGGTGCATCTTTGTTCTTACTCTGGACTCTCTCTAGAGTTATTTCTTGGTCTCTCTCGCCTCTTATGTAGCAATCATCCTCTCCTGGTGATTGCAGAAGAAGAGAACAAGAGGATATTTGGATTATATGGCTCTTGCCCTCAACCAGGCAGCTGATATCCCCACCCTTTGTGAACACCCCTCATGAAGAGCTGACTCCATGGGCCATGGAGGGCTGGCCTAGTAACCTAAAATAAACACGCAATGATCTCATTTTTTATGCCCCCTCCCCCAGGAAATACGGTTATGTTGAAGTTAATCTCGTGTTCTCTATTTTCACAGGTGATCTTTAGGGTGTGGTGAAATAGAAGGAGCAGAAACAAATAGATGGCTGTGCCTGGGGGGAGGCTGAGCCCAACAGTGTTTAAGTTCAAGGGTTTTGGACATGCATTCCTCAATGTACCCGCCGTCCTCTATTCAAACATCCTACCCCCAAACTCTAGTTAGACATACAGGAAATGGACATGGTGCTTCTGATGTGCTAAACTTAATAGAATTTCATTTAGTTCTCTCTAAATAACTAAGCAAATTTAACTTTCATTTAGTCTAGGTTCATTGCTGTTGGCAGTTAGAATTACTTCATACTTAATCTTCAAAGAGATATCATGTCCAAAAGCTCTATTCATTACTCAGTATTTGGGGTGGATGGGGGAGGACCATAGTGGGATTCTTTTCAAGATGCAAATATTCCCAACTCCTTGTCACCCAGGGCAAAAAAATCAGCGAATGCTAAGGTTGGGGGTTAAAGGGGACTGCCCAGGAACTTGCTCCCCTCGACTAGGGACAGACTTTCCCTTTGAGCACTTTTCATAGCTGAGCTCTTAGGGTAAAGTCAGATCTATTGAGTCGTGCCCTGAAGGACATACCTCCTGCTTCCAAGGCCAGTGGGCAGCAGGTTATCAGTCACCTTGAAATTGGTGTCTCCATCAGCCTTTGGGGAAGTGTGGCACCTTTGGTGCCCAAGGCCAGAGACGTGTGCTTTCAGTACAGTTCTTTTTAGCTATCCCACCTTGTGCCAGAAGCAGCTGGTTAGAGTCCCAAGAAGGTGCAATTACTCTAATGCTGCATTGCTGTAAATGGTTCTGGAATCCTTTGAAAGATTTATTAATCTCTTTCTATACATCAAAATTGCTATACTGGGAGATTCATTTGTACTGCACTTAATAATTGTAAAGTGTGTTCACATGCATTCTATTCTCATGTGACATAGGGAAGAAATTACAAGTTTTTTCTAATTTATTCATTTAATTTGTATTACTTTATTTAATTTCACCTCCTGTGAAATTTACAAATTTTAAATTTATAAATGTATAAATTAATTTAAGTGCAGAGTTAGAGACTTTTGATATATGCGTACAATTATGTAGCTCATACTTCCATCAAATCAGGGAACACTTTTGTCATCCCTAAAAGTAACCCTGGGTTTCTCTTTGCAGTCAAAACTTCCATCCCCCACCCACAAAGCATCATTTATCATTGGAGTTTGGTTTTGCCTGTACCCAAACTTTATATAAATGGAATCATATAGAACACACTCTTTTGTGTCTGGCTTCTTTTGTTCAAGATGTTTTTGTGACCCATGAATGTTATTAGGGATATTGGTAGTTTTTTCCTTCATTGCTGAGTTATTTTCTTTTCTATGGATAGTCTATAATTTGCTTTCCCATTAGATGGAAATTTTATTTTATTTTGCTATCACTAGATTTATTTTGTGTAGCAGATGTTCAGCAAACCTATTTCAGAAGTCAGTGAAGGTATAATGTTTTTAATTACTTTATGCAGTCCAGTGAACAATGCATTTATTATTTATAATTTATGACTTAATGCTCATAATAATCTACTCATTTTACTTTATTTGCAACAATTTGGGAATAAAATGCAAAGTAATATGATACATTTTTCATACCTTTTCTCTTTCAATATTACAGGTGATAGTAGATATCTCTTCTTTATGGTTGGTTTGTTTAAATTTTTTATTGACGTACTTTTGGCTTAAATCATTGTTAGTGTTGTGGAAGTATAGGATCTCCCCCTTCAGGAGTAGTTATCATAGTGCACCCACCACCAAAGCACCCATAGTCCACCATCGTAATCCATGTGCTCCCTCCCCACTTTGTTCTCACCCTTCCTACTTCTCCCCTTTGGATGCTTAAAAACTAAACTTTGTGGGGCCTCCCTGCAAAGGGTTAAGTCTCAGCACTATGAGGCTATCCAGAGCCACTGCAGCACAAGTTCGATCCCCAGCCAGGGAGATTCCCACATGGCGCAGCAGACCTCTCCTGTCATGTCCACTGCTCCCTTCAGCAGTGTGCTTCAGTCGATCTGCCTGTTCTGCTCCCCACTCTGTCTCTGGTGAATCCTCTCATCACCCCATACTTCTGGCCTACACCCCAGCTCTTATATGCATAAATAAATAAATCTTAAAAACAAACAAACAAACAAAAAACTAACCCTTGAAAGTTTGCCATAGAACTGAGGCATCTAGAGGGACATCTTAATTGTTCTAGGTTTTGGCTATCATGAATAAAGCTGTTACGAACACTCTGCTAGCCTTTTTCATGGTCATATGTTTTTGATTTCTCTTAGTATAATAACTAGGAACGGAATATGCTGGGTTATAGGAGCAATACATGTTTAATTTTTACAAGAAACTGCCAAAGAGCTTTCCAAAGAGGCTTTATCATTTTACACCAATATGAATGAAAGTGCCAGTTGCGCCACATTCTCAACATACTTACACCATATCTTCTCAATATTTTCTGGTGTTGTTGGATTTTTAAAATTACAGTCGTTATAGTATTAGTATCTCATTATGGTTTAATTTACCTTTCTCTGATTACTGATGATATTGAACAGTTTTTATGTGCTTATTGACCACTTGTAATAATTTTTCTTTGTAACATATCCGTTCAAACCCTTTTTTTGTAAAAAAAAAACTGAGTTCATTTAAAAAGATTGAGTCACAGGAATTGTTTAATATATACTATATACAGCAATTTTGTCAGTTCCCATCTGCTTTCACTTCTCTTCAGCCAAAGGAACTTCCTTTAATGCTTCTGCTAGTGTACTGCATTGATGATTCTTTCAGTCTCTGATTTGAAAATGTTAAGAGTTTCACTTTTTAAAGTATATATTTGCTGGAAATAGAATTCTAGGCTAATGGGGGTTTTTCTTTAGGATTTTAAAGGTGCCATTCCATTTGAAGTTATTCCTATTCTGTATCAATGTGTCTTTTTTAATCTACCTAGTTTAAATTATTTTTCCCATTGGTGTTTAGAAATTTTACTAAGTTATCCCAAGATGTGGCCTTCTTTTTGTTGAGAATACTCAGGGTTTGTTGAACTTGTTGAATTTGAACTTATTGGCTCTATATATTTGATCAAATTTGGAAAATTTTCACCATTCCATTGTATTTTCAAAATTTGGACTCTAATATTTCTTGCCTTTCTCATTGAGACTACAGTTACACACATGTTAGAAACACATGTCAGTTTCTTTTGAAAGTTCCATCTATTTGTTTGTTATATCCATAATTTCCTTATAAATTCTTGAATAAATATGTAACGGTTGTTTTAAGTTTGTTGTTGCTAATCCCACTGTCTGCGTTACTGTCCATTTCTATTGACTGATTTTCTTAGTATTAGGTAATTTTTTCTTCATCCGTTTTTGTCTAGTGAGTTCTGAGTGAGTATATACTGTACATTGTGAATGCAATGTTGAGGGCGTGTATCATATTATCTTCTTTCAAAGAGTGTTGCATTTTTGGGCAAGCAGTTAATTTACTAACAGCATAGTTTGGTTTTAGGCATTGATGCAACAGGTTAAGAGTAGGTAGGATAAGAAAGAAATGCTCGTAATTTAGGGTTTTTCTGGGTTCTTCATTGAATGCTTAGAGCATTTAGGGATGTTTCTCCCCAGTAGCAAGTTGGACCTCCAAACTTTCCAGCGCTGCACCATCTCTGAAACCTCCATCCAGTTCCCTGCTCCCAGTGGCTGCTCTCTGCCAGGCCTTGTGGAGTCTCCCCTGTGCATATGTAGCTTAGCATTTGTCCACAGACTCTAGAGGTCCCTCAGACAGCTTTCTGGAAGTTTTTTCCTGTATAAATTCTTCTTTGGCATTCTGCCTTTCAAATTCCTGCTTCGCATCAGTACCAAACTCTAATCTTTTCCTCTACTTAATGAGAACACTGTTCTGTATTCAGTTCCACTCCCATGTCATGATTTATAAAGCGTTCCCAGGAAGAAAGTTAGCATAAATGTAAAGTTATTCCATGGGTTCTTTCAAGAGTCATAACCCCCTACTGTCTATTGTTTAGTGGCTGGAAACATTTACTTCAAACTTTTTTCCAATTTTGTGTTTGCATATGGTGAGAAGGTAGGTGAGATACTGAATATCACATGATGGGCTGAACTGGAAACCTCCATTTTACAGATAGGAGTGTGGAGGCTTTTAAACTCCATGTATTTTTGCCCAATCAATGTTACTCATGCTGAGTGTTGAAATCTTTACCAGAACCCTAATTTCCATCACTATTTTCAAATCTCTCTGTACTGTGTCTCACTTGGGAGTTCAGGCAGTGAGAATCTCTTCTTCTTTGGGGGCCTCCTGCTGTGGCCTGTACGGGGGCTTCACTTCAGCAAAGTGTGCCAGTTGTGTGCCAGGCCCTGGCAGGCCTGGGATGGAATCAGATCCTCTACTACCAACTGATTGAACTTTGACAAGATCCTTGACATTCACACCCTCATTTCCTTATCTCTAAAAGGAGAATAAAAACCCATTGAGAGGGATTTACAATAATCAAATGTTCAGCACTGTTCACTCTATAAATGTGAGCCAACCCCAATTAGATCTGGTGAACTGGGGGTGGTAATCACAAAAGCGGCTCTCTTTCCCTGCACATGACAAGCCTGAGTTGTTTTGTTTATTAAAGCATTATGAGGTGACAGCATTTGGTGAGTCCCAGGTGTTATTAATATCTCTGAATCACTATGCAGTTCTATAAATATCTTTCCTTCCTCCAGCTACGTTATTTTTCCCCTTATCTCACTAAAATATAAGTCAGCAATGAAGTTATGAATTGCCAGCTCCCTTATTCTCTGTTCTGTAATTAAGGAAGCACAAGGTAGGAGCGCTACTGAGGAAGGGGGTGGGTCAGAGTAGCAGGCAGCATATGTACGTGCTGCAGGAGGCCTGTGCTGTCATTCTTCTAGGGAAGAAAACACTTTGGTAGCAACTGTTTTTGAGGAGCAGAGCTGGATATCCAAAGGATGAGGTATGTAAGGAGTCTCAGCCCCGTGAGAATTCTTGTTGGGCTTTAGTCTTGTTGCAATCCAGTTTCCCATCCTGACCAAGAGCTTTGATTCAGGGCATAGTATTTCATCAGCATCTCCTTTTGCTTATCCATGAAATCCCACCTGGATCAACCAGACATCCATTTCTTTTGTACCATGTGTTCATTATTTAAAGTTGGGGAGGCGATATCTTCAGCAGAATTTGATCCTTGACAGATACCAAATCCATAAGACGTGGTAAAACTATTCTGTCTGCAATGTCATTGATTTTATTTAAAAGAACTTGCAGCATGGAAAATGCAGTTAGAAAAGGGAAAGAATCATTCTGAGAAACAAAAAGCAAACAAAGCAATACGTTTGTTTTTAATTCATGGGTAGAGCATTTGACTACAAAATTGCTATGTTATTAACTAAAATCAACTGATTTTGTTCTTGGTATATGTATACACATCCCTAGAGAGATAAAAAATAAAAGACCCTTGAGTGAAAGAAAAATCATGAAAATAGGAATAATAGCAATGAAAAACAACATCAACACTAGCAAATAAATACCCTCACAGGAAATAGAGTGAAATGAAATCAGTTGAAGGAAGACCAGGAGTTTCTCCTTTCTTCTTCCCATTTCCTCCTAATTCTTTATTCTGTAGGCAAAGTTCACTAAGGTTTTTAAAAGACTGGACAACTTTATAGGGTAAATGCACACTCCACCTCTGAATTTAAGTCATGGGAATTTTTTTTAACATATCTCAAAACATCTGCTAATTTTCCAACTGGCATCTGATGTTTCTGACTCTTACTGACTGAACTTTTAGAACCAAATGATATTCTGTCTCCTGAGGCAGGGTCACTTTACTATACACTTACGCCTTCTCTTCTTAATTCATGCCACATGCTGGCGTCTCTCAGATCCAGATTTTAGTTCTCTATTTGAAATCGAACCTACCATTTGCCAGCACTTCACAAGATGCATCTTATTTAATTCTTCCAGTGGCCATGTGTGGTAAATAGTATTGTCATTTTATGGGTGGGAAAAGCTAAGATTCAGAGAGATTAAACAGCTGGTACAAAGTAACACTGGGCTTAGCACCTGTATTAGAACCTTTTTAATTACACGTGTCAGAAACCCAGCTCAAATTGGCTTAGCAAGAAAGTGGTTTATTAACTTGCACAGTGGAGTAAGACCCCATGGATTCAAAGTTAGTTGGCTCCAGATGCACTGTCCTTTGGACTCAGTCCTCACTGTTTCCTGTTCTTTCTACTCTCACAGTGGCCCTTGCCTTGTGGGGTCAACACTTCAAGCTGACATTATATATTCTCAGGTATCCTAGAAAAAAGAATACTTCTGTTGTCAATTATCCATCAAAGGTCCAGGAACTGAACTTGGTCTGACCCAAGTTCTTGCTTCCCTGGGGTCAGAGAGGATGTGAGCTACACATTTGAGGCTGCCTGCTCCATAGGGAAGGGATGCTTTTCAAAGTAAAGTTGGGAGGCTATTTTGCATAGAAGGGGGACTAGATTCTGGGAAGGCAGAAACGTACAGTGATGGTGTTCAGTCCAATATTCATAGCTGTCTTTCCCCTGACATCCCCTGAAGGGGGTGTGTGGCACCAGCCTGGACAGTCGCTCTACCTGGGAGGCAAGAAAGATTGGGGTTTCAACTCGGCAGGCGTTCTCTGCCCTAAATCCTCAAGTTTTCTGAGTTTTCAGGTGGGGAAAATGGGGAGCCTTCTCCAAGAAGGCTTCAGAGCTCAAGGGATATGTAAGTGCTTGTGCTAGATTATACAGCTCAGAGTGAGGGAGAGAGAAAAGCAACCCCTCATGGGACACCCCTCTCCTGCCTACTGCTCTAGGACAATGCAGTTCAGAATGTCTCCCCATCCAGGATCCGCTAGCACCTCTTCCAAATGCTGAGCAGGAAACTCTAACCCCAGGTCAAGCTCCTCCTGTGAGTAGTGAACTATGTGGCGGGCACCCACCAGCTCTTACCATCAGCTCCAAGGACCTCTCCTGGTCCCCATCTGCACATGCTCTTGGTCGCCACATTCCACAGGCACATGGACAAAGACCTCAGGAGCTGGTTTACCTGAGTGTCTCAAATCTTTTATCTCCCTTGACCCTAAGCAAGTTACCTAACCTTTCTGTGCCTCCCTCTGCCTCATATGTAAATAAAATAATGTATCTAAATGACTTATAACAGTGCATGGAGTATGTCTAGTGCTAGATAAGCATTAGTTACTATTATTACCACCTCATCCAGGTGTTATAAAAATTCAATGAGTTAACACCCATGAAACACTTAGAACAATGACTGGCACATAGTAAATGCTTAATAAATGTTATTGCTTGCTCAGAGACCAAAGTAAGTGACCCTTAATTTGTGGCTAGTCTCACCGCCTTGGCTGGCTGATAAATCAATCTGGGGAGCTTCTACAATGTGCCCCTCTTTGGACTACCCGCCCTTGCCTGGTTGGCCAGCTTGGTTGCTCCTTGGACTCACTTGGAGGAACTTTAAGAGTTATGAATGTTTGAATGCCAGCCCAGAGACTCTGCTTCTGAGACCTTTCATGCCTTCTGGAGCAGCCCAGCCATCAGGACATTTCAGTCCCTCCCAGGTGATTCCAGTCTCCAGGTCTTGGAAGATCCTGATAAGCAGCTTAAGTAGGGGACTCAGTCCTTGGCAGGGGCAGGGATGAGGCTGGGGGGTAATTCAGTGCTTCAGCAGAATCTACAGGCCGACAGATGTGCTGTTCCGGAAGCCCCTCTCTGAAGATGCAGGCAGTTCCCATGGTAATTTGAGTCAACCATGGGGAAGCAGTTTGTCACCAGATGGTCAGTTAGACATAAAATGTGATTTCAAAAAAATTTTCTTTAACTGCATCTGTTATCAAAAATCACATCCACCTCTGGAATATACATAATTTTTTGAATGGTAAAATTGTGGAAGAGTACATCTTTAGCAAAATAGACGCTTTATTTTCTTCTCTCTGTCTCTGTTTTTCTCTTTTATTCTGATTTCTCTCTCTCTCTCTCTCACTCTCTCTCTCCCCACCCCCCTTCTCTCTCTGTGTGTGTATGTATCTCTGTCTCTCTCTCTCTTTGCTTTGAAGCCATCAAATTGATTCAGCTCTAGGCTAAATATAGGGATGACTAACAATGATTTCCACAAGAGTCTTAGAAATTGCTTGTAAGCGTGCAAATGGAAAATAGATTATCCAGCAACCACATCAGCCAGCGTTTGGGACAATGGCCTAGATCCATCCACTGAACTGAAATAAAAAGTAATGCTCTTTCTTCAGTCAGGCTGTCAACTGTGTCACCTGAGCAGGAAGAAGAGAACACAGAGAAGACACTCTGTGCCCTCAGGACTGGGTCTGGCTTTTGGGAGATGATCCTCGGGAGAGGCTGGGGAGAAGGTTGAGGTGAGAGAGTCCAATTCCCCTGTGGGCTCCAGAGTTTTCTTGAAATCAGAACATTTTCGAGCTGTGCCTCTGTTTATCACAGAGAGACCCTCCCTGCAATTCACCTCTCCAAGGAGAGGAATGTTGGAAATATCAGATCAGAGAGGCCAAAGTGAGTGGGTGAGTGATGCCAGAATAACTCAAGAAGATGCTGCTGAAGAGAACTGATCCAGAATCACTGGTGAATGCCTCTTGACTGTAAAAGCACTCTTATTAACCTGTGCAAATCACCACAGCCCCTGTGCCCCCAGAGTCCTATTTCATACCACATAGGTAAAGCGGGGGAGGGGGCTCAATGAGGATGTGTCCACTCAGAGTCCCTGCCACATCTTCTAAACCAGGGGCCTGCAAACTATAACTGTGGGCCAAATCCACCTACCCCTTGTTTTCATACACACATTAGCTAAGAGTAGTTTTTATAGGTTTAAATATTTGGGAAAAAATAAAAAGAAGAATGACATGAAAATTACTTAAGATGCAAATTTCAGTGTCTATGGGTAAAGTTTATTGGAATACAGCCATGTTCCTTCCAGTGTCTGTGGCTGTTCTCACTGTGCAGTGGCAGGGTTGTTGGAGCTAGCCCATGAATTGTGTACATGGAACTCAACATTCCTTGCACAGAGAGCCCCAAGCTCCTTCTTCTGCAGGGCCTCTCCTGTGCATTTTCTTTCATGAGAGTGGCTGGGAGGAACTGCGTACATGTGCCTAGAGGGAGCTTGTACAGTCCATCAGTGCCAGGCCTCTGCATACAGTAAGTGGTGGTGGGAGATGAGAGGCAGACCTTGGCCGGGCGCCGCAGGCTGGTCCTCTCTGGCCACCATGTTCCAGATGAAACCATTAAAAAAGTTAATGTTAGGGGCCTCTCTGGTGGCGCAGCGGTTGAGCACTGCGCTGTGGAGCTGTTGGCAGCTGCGATGCGGGTTTGACGCCCAGCCAGGGAGAATCCCACATGGCGCGGCAGACCTCTCCTGCCTTGCCCGCTACTCCTCTCAGCAGTGTATCTCTGATCTGCCTGTTCTGCTCCCCACTCTGTCTCTGGTGAACCCTCTTGCTGCCCCACGCTTCTGGCCTGTACCCCAGCTTGTATGCAAAAATAAATAAAATCTTTAAAAAAAAAGTTCATATTAGAAGGTGGCCTTCTGGATTTGTCAAGAGAGAAAGACCTACCTTTTTATGTTAAGGTTAGCTTGATCTGTAACTTTTAAATGTCCAGCAGTATGGCCTGCTGGCCTCCATTTGTACTCACGGCCTGGGATTCGATCTTGCTCATGTACTGTTAGGGGTGGGGGTCTCTCGATCACTCCTTTGTGTCTACCAATTAAGGTGCTTTCACCCGGAACCATGAGGATCTGTCCCCAAACCTCCCTGGCTGAATATATTTGCTATCACATTTTTATGATTTCTTTTAATATTTATGAATTAACGAAATATGTATGTGAAAACAGCTTTGCTGTTGAAGACACAAGAAAGGAGAGTCTCTAAAAGACAATGGTATTGAAATAAGTGGGCAAGACTAGTATACGTGACTGAGAGAAAATTCAAGTATTCAAAGAATTCTACACTTTGCTTGTATCTTTTTTTTAAAAAAAGATTTATTTATTTTTTCATACAAGCTGGAGTGCAGGCCAGAGGTGTAGGGCAGTGAGAGGATTCACCAGAGACAGAGCGGGGAGAACAGGCAGATTGACCGAAATACACTGCTGAGGGGAGCAGCGGGTGAGGCAGGAGAGGTCTGCTGCTCCATGTGGGAAGCTCCCTGGCCAGGCATCAAACTCGCCCCCGACAGCTCCACAGCGCTGCGCTTAACCCGTTGGCCACCAGGGAGGCCCAGTATCTTATAGGCCTATAAATCTTTGCTTCAGTTTAGGGTCAAAACTAGAGAGGTCAGCCTATTTATTATGCTTGTGATTTCTGTAAGAATGAGGATATAACGTTCTAATCAAAGGGACAATGTACCAGTCCAGGGACTTGACTCTCATCAAAAGACCAGCAAATCAATGTGCTGTTGTGTGTTGTACATAAGTGTAATATCTCTATCATTGTTTATAAATCCCCATTTAACATTTTTGATTAACACTTTAGTTAGCAATCCCATTGAAGATGCCATCTGATACTGTCATACTAGACACAATATGGCTTGTATGGGACGCTATAATGAAAGGTTCCTAAAACTTTACAGGCATTCCTTCAGTTAATTCTCACAAAAGTCCAATGTGACAGCCATAGAAAATACAACTGAAACTCAGAGAGAGTAAATAAATCACCCAGAATCCTACAGATGGTAAGTCAACAGAGATTGGCTGACTCAGAACTTAAGGGGTTAACTTCCATGCCACCCTCCGCAAAGCAGATTTTCCCAATATGTGCAGAATGGAAGAATGAATAGATGGTAACTGTAGATGTTCTACTGGCTGGTTCTTTGGGAGGATTAGGTTACTGGGTGGAAACAGATGAGCCACAGGCAACACATGCCATAACATCCTGGAGGGCCAATTCTATTTGACAATAAACAATTGGAAAAAATTTAAATGCTTTAATTATTGAATGAGATGCCAAACATTAACTAATATCCAAATATAAAAAAGAAGATTTCCAAAAAATCAGAGGTTCTGGGCTGTTTCAGCCTACATCAGCATCCCCTGTGCAATTCATTGTTATATCCTCTTGGATAGAAATATTGGGAAGCACAGTTCTGTGAAGTTAATTGCCTCGGAGTTAGAGAAGAAGGACACAACCAAGCTAATTGTTTAGCTTGTCTGATAAAAGGCAGAGAGATATGGCCAGACCCCAATACTGGCTCAGAACAGTTATCAAACAATTGATACCTGGTAACTGTTAGCTGTTGTTATATTACCAATGACTATTCTCTGTTAAATGTTTCTGAGAGTAGTTGAGGCAAGGAGGGGCTATGGAGTACTATTAAATATATTTCTATTATTGATTTGTAACTTGTTGAGTTACTGACGAAAACTACAATAATAATTCTGTGCGGATCTCTTGTGCCCATGTGCATTCACTGAATTATTCCTCTCAATACCCCCTCCCATGGATAAGACCAAGGGAGATAAAGCAATTTTCCGAAGATTCCTCACTTGATAAAGTGAAAGCATCTGTCTGTATAAGCCTCTGGGCTCTGTTGTGGGGACACAGCGGGTGTGGGACAGCGAGCTGACTGCCCTCTGGGTCTCCATCAGTGGCTGGAGGTGTCTTGGGTGAGGATCTCTTAAGCATCGGGGAGAGAGCCCGTATTGCCTCACTCAGTTCCAGAGTCCCCTCCCTTCTTCACCTCAGAAGTTTTCTCAAAAATTATGCACCTTGCGAAGATGCAGAGTTTGGAAAGTTCTTCAGTTAGAGAATTGCTGAGTGGCAAACAAGTGTGTTTCAGAATTGCAAAAAAGAAAGTAACACTTCCCCGGGGCCTGGCAAAGATGTTTGTGAGCAGAGAAGTGAGAGGGACCTGGCACCATGCTGGTGAAGAAGCAGCTGTTCCTGCAGACGGCCCTGAGTCCTGACCCTGGTCTGTGAGCACTTTCGTTACCCGTTGCCCATGCCGAGCTCTGAGGCCGCCACCAGACCACAGACCACATCACGCCCTCCTTTGTCCAGTCCCAGCTTCCTGTCCCCTGGAGGACAGAACTGAGTGTGTGCCCATGAGACCCTCTGCCCACACTCACACATCACCCACCTCTTCTGCCACATTTACTAGACACAATGGTTTCTTGCTTTCCCAGAACACCCCCGGCGTGCCTCTGCCTCGAGGCTTTGCGCTGGCTAGTCCATCTGCCCACATCAGTCTTTGCCCAGCTCTTCAAACGTTGATTCCTTTTGTTAGTCAGCTTTCAGCTCAAGGATGACCTTCTCAGAGAGTCCTTTCCAGCCCTCCCCATTGAAATTATAACCTGAAGTCCATCACCATGACATTGACCCTTTAAAATTTTCCTCATAAAGCCTTCAAAATCATCATCTAAATTGATCTTGTTTGCTGCTCCCTCCTTCTCCTTCTGAGGTGGAGGCCCTGACTGTCCTGTTCACTGTGTGCAGAGAATGTGCGGGTGGCAGAGTAAATGCTTGATGAATCTTTGCTGAATCCGTGAAGGGATCGGTCAGGAATGAGGCTTCTGGCACCAGCAGTGAGTGCACCTTGCGGATAGGTGCTCCCTGGGGTGACTCTAGTTTCTGTGTAGCCTCATCTCTCTGGACCACAGTCAAGGAATCTCCCAGAATTTCTAATGTGGGCTATAAGAAGATGGAATAGAAGGGTAGGTGGAAAAGACATCAATCAATAGCCCCAGAGTGTAGATATATATTTTTAATTTAAGGGAGTTCTTAAATCTTTTTTTAATTTTGAGGTGTATATCGTCATCTTTAGTTAACTGTGTGTTCAGCAGTCCTAGCTTTAGCCTTAACCACGAGCTCATGAGAGACAGGTATGATGTAGAATGAGGACAGATGGCTTAAAAGCCAGTAGACCCTGAATCTGGGTCCCAGCTCCACCCCGACTGGCTGGGTGACCTCAAATAACTTCAAAGAATCCGGGTCTTTGTCCCCTTTTTGGAAAATGGTTGAGTGTGTGGATTTGGGGGTCAGACAGTCTTAGGTCTGAGTTTAGATTAGGCCACTCACTGAGTTAGCAGGTTGCTAACCTCTGTGTTCCAATTTCCTCATCTATGACATGGAAATCTTAAAACCATCTCAGGGGTGGTCACCAAGATGCAATGAAATGATGCTGCTAAAATGCATAGTTGTGTGCCTGGCAGAGAACTCAGTGATTGTGTTGATTCTTCATTGGTTGTGACTGTTTTTACTGCTGTGACCACTGGCTACCAGGCAGAGGATGTGGCTGTCATCTCCTGAGTTGCTAAGTACACCCTCACCATTTACAAACTCGTTTAGCTAAGTGGTTTCAAAGTGTGGTCCCAAGACCAGCAGTATCAGCATCACCTAGGAACTTATTAGAAATGCAAATTCTTAGGCTCCATCCCAGACCTACTAAACCAGAAACTCTGGGGGTGGTTCCCAGCCATCTGGGTTTAACAAGCCCATTCACATGATTCTGATGTCCATGCAAGTTGAGAATCACGGCTTTAGCCTCAAATCTCTTAATCCCAGTTTCATATTAGAATCACCTAATGTGTTTTAAGACCATGTTGATACCTGACTCTACCTGCAGGCATTCAGATTTAATCTGGGAAGGGGCCTGGGCATCAATATTAATTAAAGCTTCCTGAGTGATTTACAAGCAGTTGGGACATGAGGCTCCTCCCACAAGTGGGGAAATTGAGCTGGTCTCCACCCCTAGATTGTCCTGTGACCTGTGGTGCCAGAAATCTTATAGCAAGATATGGTTTCTTCAACTAATATTTATGCAGCACCCATGACCCCAGAACTCTCTTGGGACTTAGAGGCATAAAAGATACAAGTAATTCTTTTAAAACCTATGTGATTTAAGTATCAAATGAGAGAACAAAGAACTATAGGTAAAGACTGACAATGCACCCCTTTCTGTTGTGCCCATGATTAGAGACCTGAAGGTCATAGAAGCTCTCTAGCTCCACATGGGAGAGCCATATTGTACCTACTTTTAGAGTACAGAAAGAATGTGAGTGTTAAAAATATAAAGCATGACATACAAAGATATTATTCGTTCACTTAATTTTGTTCTTCATAATCCTGAACACTGACTCTAGATAGTCATTAGAAATTCATTATTTTCACTTTCTTCTACTGATGAGGAAATGGAGTCTCAGATAGAAGGCTTGTTTTGTCCAAGGATACAGATGTCAAGTAGCAGGGCCAAGGCTTGGGCCAGCCAGAACCTCTGGCTTAAGTTCTGAGTTTCCCAATGCATCATTCCCAAGAGCAGACCTACAGAGAGGATATTGACAAACTTGCATCCAGATGTTATCCGGAGCACTACTGCAGGGAGAAGCCTCCAGAAGCATAGTGTCTTAATATCTGTAGAAGTGGTCTGAGGAGGGGCTGGTTTTGTTCTGTGGGATGCCAGAGAGTAGTGGTAGAGAACAGAAGGCTACAAGGACACAGAGCACATCTTAACACCCAAAAGGTATATCTCACAGAGGCAACAAAAATAGATGGGGCTGCCTTGGGGCCATGAGTTTCCTGAGACAGGAGGTATTCCTATATGCTAGGTAACAAGCTTAGAAATTCTGTGACCTGAATTTTTTTAAGGCACCCTGAAGCCAGGGGGAGAGGCTGCACTTCATCAGTGTTTCTCAGTCCTGACTGCCCATTAGTATCCCCTGGAACTTTTCAAACTCACAGCTGCCCAGGCCCCAGCTGTAGTCATTTAAAATCAGAACTTCTGATGATGAATAGTCATTGATATTTTTCACAAGTTCTCCCAAATGATTTTAATGTGCAGACAGAGCTTGGAACTGCAGGACTAGATGATCTTTATTGCTAAATTTGAGATTCTATGAGGCTAAAAAATTCCCTAGGACAGGAAGGGAACACACACCCCAGTGTGACATTTCCTTTGGTGGCTTTGAGCTGGTGCTAAGAAATTCTTTTTTTCAGAGGAACAAAGAGGCCATGTGTGCAGACAGCCTTAGCTGGAGAAGATGGATTTCCCATCTGGCATGATGGTGGCCAGTCTATTCCCAAAATCCTTTGAGATTAGAGAAAGCCAGCATCTGGGTTTGTCAGCTTAAACCCGAATCTGACTTCCCTGGAAATATTGTATGTGAGGGCTTTCTGCGGTTCCCCAGGAAAACATTTCTGCAGAGACGCTTTCATCAAACAATCCACATCACCGTCCAGAACGCTGTTAAAAGGGTCCCACGCTCAGTACAGCAGCCTTAGATCTTCACTCCCCACATTGAGCCCAGCAGCAAAGGGGCCTACTTTCTCATTCACTGCAGGTATCCTCATCAATTCTGTGGCATCAGATCAACATATTCCCCCTAAGGGTTTCTGTCAATCTAAAATTAAAATTTTCAGAGTATTACTGGTCTTGTCTTTAGGATTTCAGAGTAAGGAAACCCTGATGGCCACACTAAGCTCTTTCTTACTGAAAATGAGTGTCTAGGCTTTATAAGAGAAACTATCGCTGCCTCTTCAATACCTGTAGATGGGATATTATGTCCCTATTTTACCTATGGGGAAACTGAGTCTTAGAAATTTGATTTTCCAAGGTCATATACTTAGATTATTGAACAGAAGTCCTTTTGGTTGTAAATTATAGAAATTTAACCAAAGTTTGATGAAATAAAAAAGCAATTGGGCCTCCCTGGTGGCCTAGGGGTTACATCTCAGTGCTATCACTGCTGTGGCCTAAGTTCAAGCCCCAGCCAGGGACCTAACCCACATAGCACAGCAGAACTCCCCTGTCTTACCCGCTGCTATGCACAGCAATGTATTTCAGTAGATCTGCCTGTTCTGCTCCCACTCTGTCTCTGGTGAACCTTCTCACCCCCACACCTCTGGCCAACACCCCAGTTCTTCTACGCAAAAATAAAATCTAAAAAAAAAAAACTGGCGTTGACGCAGGTCACTGAAAATCTTTAGGTTTCAAGCATAGCTTAACCCAGGAACTAAAACTATGTTTTCAGGATTCTATTTCTCTTAATTTTACCTCTGCCTTCTTCTGCACTTGTTTTATGCCAGGCAGGCTCTCCCCCAAGGATGATAAAAGTAACATATTCCAATAGCTTATGTTGCGCGGGCAAGCACAAGGCAGATTCACAATCGATTCAGGCAGACGGATGGAGAGTCCTGGAGCCCTTGGTGGATTTTTCAGGCTTTAGTGTTCTCAGGGAACCAGGTACAGAGGCACACCAGGCAGGGAAGCTGGCATGCAAGGAGGCAGGCACGGGCCGTGCAGGGAGGATTAAGATGCAGGCAACAGGACCTTCTAGCTCTCCCTGAAATTTTACGCTCTTTCTCTGGGCCCCTGGCATTCTTTCTTGCATTGTCTTGCGGCCTCGCCTCTTCTGTAGGCATGCCCACATATCCTCTACTCACTGCTGCCGCTGCCATGGCTTTTATGCTAGTCTCTAGGCTCAGGCGTGCACCTACACATGCGCGCACACACCCATACTCAGGTGTCCACAATCTGGCACACGTGCCCCGCACCCACGTGCCCAAGTGTCTTCTACATTAACACGATCAAGGCCGCAGGTGATAGCCACAGAGTTTCATGGCATAAAATGCCTAACACCCTTCTTGCCATTTTTGCAGGGGCCACACAACAATCTGCGGATGGCACCAGAGACTGGACTTCTAAGGCACACAGAAGCCAGCCAGCCTGCCTTTGCTGACCACCCCACAGACTGCCTGCTGTTGAGCAGACAGATGAATTAAAAAATGCTTTGCAACTTACCTACAGAAAGTCAGTCATATGCAATCACTAAGTGGCTCATGCTCCCAAGGCCACTTTGTTAGATGCCAAGAGCCTGCAGTATTCTATCTCCCATTCCTACTCCGTCAGATCAAAGTCCCAGTCACTACCAGCTGATCAGCAGCCCTGGCTCCTGCCTTGTGAGGAGACTCCCTGGTGCCTCTGTTCTGTGGTCCTTCAGCGTCTGCTTCCCTTGCTAGTGAGGGCAGCTCTGCTCATGCCTGCGAGCTCCTGGGGAGCTATCCCCCTTCCTGTGTGTGCTTTTTGTACATTCCCAGGATCGCCTCTCATCAGTCATTCTCACTTTAATCACCGTCTCCATTTGACAAACTTAAAATTAATGAGAAATTTGTTCTCATTCAACTTTCTAGCTAGGGCAATGGGCCCATTTCTTCCACTCAAATGCATCTTTTAGGTAAAATAATGGAATAAACCTGTTTTCCTCTCCCACCCTGACCCACTTTGAACATTCTTGGCAGTTTTGAGCACAGCCAATATGTAAAAATCAGATCCTTTATTACTCATTAATTAGCACAAACTAGCCCAGGCAGACAGTTTGCTGGTGAGGAGAGACGGTTACGGGAAGGGTGCCCGGGGATGTGGTAGATGCTTGTAAGGAGGATTTGAACAAAACAACTTCCTGTTGTGAATTTCCACAGATAAACAGTGCCTCTGGGCAGGCTGGGCAAAGTTATTTCCTGAGAATGTGGGTTTTTTTAGAAAGAGTATTTTTCCTCAATCTCATGGTCTGAAATTACAGGTATCAAGTGCTCCAGGGTCTGTGCAGAGGAGACGTCATTCCTCCCAGGTGAGTGTCCCTGACGTGATATCTGGACTCCCAAAGTGCCCTGCACATATTGCTCTTGTTGCGCCATGTAGTGCGAGCAGGATGGCACAGGGCAGGTTCCCTGTTATTTAGACAGATGGGTAAGGACAAGTTCTGGAGCCCTCGGTAGCTTTTTAGGCTTTTAATGATCTCTTTGCAGTGAGGCAACCAAGTACAGGGCAGGCAAGGAGGGCCAGGGGCCCAGGAGGCTGGCAGGTCTCCTAGCCCCCAGCAAACCTTCACTTTCTCTGGGCTCTCTGCTGCTGCTGCTACTTTTTTTGCCACGTCTGTTCCACTCCTCGCCTCTGTCATGCTCGCGCTCCTGTGACACCGTCATTATATAGTGTCTTTCTAGGCCCAGGTGTGCACACGTACAAAACTGCAGGTGTCCATCATTAAATCTAGTGGTGCTAGGGCAGAAAATCCTGATGACTCTTTCATTTATCCTACACCCCACCTCCTGGGGCTGAAATGTTTTCTTCATGTGTTTCTTCTGATGGGGCGTGGACGTCTTGAAGGCCAGGGTGGCATCTTTCTTATCCTTGTAACATGTGCCTAGTGTAGTTGGCACATGGTAGGTGCTCAATAAAGATGCTGCAGGGTAAATGGAAGTGATTGGGCATTTTCCACCCTCCTGCCATTAGCATCAATGATCCACACTTGTGCTCTTTCAACACGCGCCTGGTGGCAGCACTGGGAGTGAGGTGTGTGTGTGCATAAGTGGGCACACCTGAGCCGAGAGACTGAGCAGGTAAGGGTGGTGTCACAGAGGACGTGGGGAGGCTGCAGAGGACAGGGTGAGGGGGCAGAGGACCATGCAGAGAGCAGTAGAGACCGGTGAAGAGACCACGAGAGAATGCCAGAGTCCAGAAAAAGTAAAGATTTGCTGGGGACTAGGAGGCCTGCTGGCCCCCAGGATTTCCTGCCTGCCCTGCACTGGGTTATCGCACTACAAATAGTGCAGAAAGATCATTAAAAGCCTGAAAAAGCCACCGAACACTCCAGGACTCCTTTTTTTTCTGTCTACCCGGATCATAGAAAACCTGCTCTGTGCCTTGCTGGCTTGACTTGAACTGACATAAAGTGAATAGTCAGTTATGGAGCCTTATAGGCACAGTTCACACATGAACCCAGGTGATCCTCAGGACAGGTATGCTCTCTGTGAGAGATGGTGGGTCTGGGGAAGGGGTGGCTAGTGGGAGGACCTGAAGCCTCTTTCCCTGGAACCGATGCATCTTGACCAGATTTGGAGGATTCCGGAGACTATGGTACTTCTGGTGAACCACAGCAGGCTACCAAGTGGGCCTCAGTGTCCTCTCGCAGTTCTCCCTCATTTACACTAGCTCCTCCATTCTTTAAGTCCTGGTGTTTGAATGGTGGTTAAAGAACCCAGTTTCAGAAGGATTGCCAGTGCCTGACTGACCTTCATCTGGCAGGACCTGTGACTCTTGAGTGGAGGAGCCACCAAATGGTACAGGGGCAGAGAGTTAAACCACTTATTTTCATCCACCTCTGACCTGGGGAACTGGTGCCCCTAGGAGAGATTACTGAATAAACCCCTAATGGAAGCAAACACAAGCTCCCAACCCCTAAAAGAATAAGAAGCAATCAATCTGGGCCCAGATCCAGGACTGAGCATGAGGGGGGAGGGAGGGAAGTAATAGTAGCAATTCTGAGGCCCAGGAAGACCAGTTTGGGAAAGATGCAAGCAATGAATCGTTTCCCACTCCTAGCAGAGGGAAAGCCAGTCACATCCTGCTTGTCACAAAAATGGAATAAAGTGCCCACACTGGTTAAAACTGCAGGGAGAAGAAAGTCCTTTGAGGTTGGGTTGCCAAATTAAACAAATATAGAGTTAAATGTGAATTTCAGCTAAAACAAGGAAAAAACTGTTAGTGCAAGTATATTCTGTGCAATATTTGGGACATTCTGTGCAATATTTGGGACATTCCTATACTACAAATCATTGCCTCTTTATCTGAGATTCACATTTACTGGGTGTCCTGAGCTGTGGCTGGCAGCCCTTTCTGAGTGGTAAGGCTGCTGCTGAATCTCCATTGTGCATTCTGTTCACACACAGGTGGTGCATACGGAGGAGGACAGAGCAGTGGTCACTCCAGGGGTGGCCCAGAGAGGCTGCAGAGTCAGGAGGTGTAGTGTAAATGAAAGAGGCATCAGGATTTTCTGCCCTACCGCCATTAGAGTTAATGATGGACACCTGCAGTCTTGCACGTGTGCCTCGTGGTGGCGTGCGCGTGCGGGCACACCTGGGCCTGGAGCGATGCTATATAAGGGCAGCGTCACAGAGCTTGACAGGAAGAGCGAGGCAGCATAGGAGCGCGGCGGCAGCAGCAGCAGCAGCAGCAGCAGCAGCAGCAGCAGCAGCAGCAGCAGCAGCAGCAGCAGCAGCAGCAGCAGCAGCAGCAGGAGCAGCAGCAGCAGCAGCAGCAGCAGCAGAGAGCCCAGAGAAAGTGAAGATTTGCAGGGGGCTAGAACCACCCCACTCCCCGCTACCCTTGCCTGCCCTGTACCTGGTTGCCTCACTGCAAAAAGATAATTAAACGCCTGCAAAAGCCACCAGGAGCTCCAGAATTTATCCTTACCTGTCTGCCTGAATCATAGGGAACGTGCCCTGGTGCCATCCTGCTGGCACTACGGGAGGGAAGATTCTCACCATTACAGGACGGGTGGGGGTGGAGGGTGGTAGGAGTCACCCACCTGGGAGGAGCAAGGAATCAGTGACTGTGACATAAGCACAAAGGTGTCGAGCCAAAAATCCTAAAAACTCATGTGTCGCATTAGGGAAATGGTATAAAAATGATCGTGTATTTGTGTTGGTTTTTTCCTTGCATCTTTATTAATTTTTGGATAGTATTGGATTTCTCCCCTCAGGTGTAGTCCCCGTGGTTCTGCCACGACCACTGCACCCGTGACCCAGCACCACAGTCCCTCGTGCTCTTCCCTCCCCTATTTTGACAAGTCCCCCTTCCCCTCCCTGCTGTTGCCTCAGAGAGATGGAATATCATACAGTCAGTATGCTTGAGAATGGGTTATTACAACTTTGGAGAAAGACACAGCCTCGCTCTGAGGAAAAATGAGTTCCCTGGCTACCCTCAATGTGCTTCAGAACCACGCAGCTGGATGAAGAGGATCTTTGCACCGGCAGTTACCCCTGAAGAAGATTAAAATCAGACCATTCAGGTTCAACTCTCAGCTCTGTGGCTTCCTAGCTGTGCAATCTTGGGAGAGTTACTTAACCCTTCTGTGTCTCTAGTTGCTGCATCTCTAAATGGAGCCACTGCAGGACTACAGGGAGAAATTGAATACTGTCCAAAAATTAATAAAGATACAAGGAAGAGCCAACATGGTAGGTTTCTTGTCCTCACAAGATGTGATCAATGTCCTCAAGATGTAATGCTTACCCACTAGTTCTCCTTTTGTAGCTTGCGTACATTTGCACTTTGATGGGAGATAACCCATTGCCCCAAGAAATAAATTTTCATGGTAGAAATCCCTCAGCTTAGAAGGCTGTTATCCAAGAATCCCTGAAATTATAACTCATAATTAACTGCTTCTAAATTGTGGTTCTTCTGAGAGGTAACAGAACCTTCTTCCTGGGTGGTTCTCTTTTTCCTCATGACACTGAAAGAAACAGTAGGGCCCAGAGTCAGAAGAGGAGGTCCCTGGGAGCAGCACTTAACACTGAATTCAGCATAACATCTCTTTATGTGTGTGTGGGGGGGGGCGGGGGGGTCTTGTCATCTATTCCAGGGGCCTCTGAAAATGAAATTCACCTACTTTGGATTTTGGGCACAATTTTTCTTAGCTTTTTAGCCTGAACTATTGGTTTGAAACCCAATAAGGAGCAGGAACCATTACCATCAAAGTAAAGAATGCTGGCTTTTAGGACTTGTTTTTTCTGGCAACGCTGCTGAGGGAAATCAAAGCTTCATTCTTCTCCCTGGAAACAGAATCCAGTGAAGTGAGCCTTATTACATTGTTGTTGATAAAAAAAGCAAGTAGGAAATACATGAGAACATGAGCAAATGTCATGAACATGAACAAGTATAAAGTCATAGACTGGGAATTCTATAGCAGAAGTCAATGGGTCACAACTTTCTTGAGTTGTAAGAAGGTCCACTTTGCAGACTGAGATGAGAAGAGGTGGTGGGGTGGAGATACCAGGAATGAATGAATTCTGTATGCAAAACATGGCATAGCTAGTGGCAAAAGCTCAGGGTGCATGCAGAGTCAGACTTTAAAACATCACTTTGGTAACTTTAGAAAGCTGGCTGGCCAGGAATAAGCCCAATTCTAAGTGGGCCCTCTGTTTCCTAATTGGCCCAAATGGGAAAAAGCAAGCAGACTCAAATAAACATTAATGGAGTATCAACTATGTGTTAGATTGCAGACAAACCTGAATTTAATCTGTGGGTCTGTCTCTGAAGAGCTATGACTTAAGCACTCTGAGCCTCAATTTCCTCATTTATAACATGGTGCTCATAGCAACTGTACGTGGACATAAGGAACCCAGTCCCAGTTCTCTGATGCCTCCAGACAGACTTCACGGAGAGCCTTTAACAGCATTGCAAGGAGGGGAGAACACTGGCAACACCCAGCATGACTCATCCCAAGATTGCACTCCCCAGTGGGTGTTCTCTACACTCCCCACTCTATCATTCTGCCTCCTCTAACCCCAGCTTCAAGAGTATTTTCTTCTTCCTGGGATCTCTGTGCCCTTTGCTCTATAGATCAATGTAACCTGATATTTAGGCTTCTCTGTGCAGCACATTATGACGTGAGGTTGGGGTTGGCAGGTTTACACATCATAATAACTTTTTTCCCCTGATATAAAACCTTGCCATGGGTTGATATGATGATTACAGAAACCACAGATGTAAAACCACTAATAAGTCTAAAACATGGAGCAAATTCAAAAAGGATTTGTTTCCTCACCCCTCCTCCAGAGACAAAGATCAAATGGGCCTGCAAATATTTTTAAAGTAGAGCACACAATAGGAAGGCTTCTGATAAAAGTGCTTTTCTGATGCTGAGATAAAAGGGGGTAAATTATGGTCTAACCCAGTTGGGTCTGGAGATCAGTTGTCCTTATATGGGCTAATCCTATAGGATGGGGGGGTCCCCCATCTGGAAGGGGATGTCCTGAAGAGTAGATCTAAGGCTAGAAAGGTGAAGAAGAGCAGCAAGGGTTGTGGGAGAGGAGGGAGTGGTAGGAGTTGATTCACTGATCTGTGGGCCAAAGAAATCCCTCTAGGGGCCCTCCCTGGTGGCACAACTGTTTAGGCGCAGCACTATGAAGCTATCCAGAGCCACTGCAGCATGAGTTCGATCCCCAGCCAGGGAGATTCCCACGTGGCGCAGTGGACCTCTCCTGCCTTGTCTCCTGCTCCCCTCAGCAGTGTACTTCAGTTGATCTGCCTGTTCTGCTCCCCACTCTGTCTCTGGTGAATCGTCTCACCACCCCATGCCTCTGGACTACACCCCAGCTTGTATGCATAAATAAATAAATTTTTAAAAAGAAAGAGAGGGCCTCCCTGGTGGCGCAACGGTTGAGTGCTGCGCTGTGGAGCTGTCGGCAGCGCACAATGCAAGTTGGATGCCCAGCTGGGGAGAATCCCACATGGTGCAGCAGACCTCTCCTGCCTCGCCCGCTGCTCCCCTCAGCAGTGTATTTCTGATCTGCCTGTTCTGCTCCCCACTCTGTCTCTGGTGAAGCCTCTCGCCGTCCCACGCCTCTGGCCTGTACCCCAGCTTGTATGCATAAATAAATAAATCTTTAAAAAAAAAAAAAAAGAAAGAAATCCCTCTAGGAGAGTCAGTTCACTGGAACTGTCCTCTTTCATCACCGGAAAACCACCTGGTCGGGGTTATTTGGTCTCTTATAAGTCAAATACACATACATATGTGATTGCCTACTGAAAAAACAAAGCAGACCAAAGCCCAGAAGAAATTTTAAGATGTACATGCATTCTTCTTAAGAAAATAAAAATAAAAATATACCCTCTGAAAAAAAAGTTATATTTTCCACACACCATTAAAAAAAGAAAATGAAATCATGAGCTCTTTAAAGTGCCAATGTATTTCTCTTATGGGCTGAGTGTAAGTCCTCCAAACTCAAAAGTCGAACTCTCAACCCCCAGCACCTCAGAATGTGATCTTATTTGGAGATAAGTTCTTTACAGAGGTAATTAAGTTAAAATGGGGTCAGTAGGATGGGCTCTCATCCAATGTGGCTGGTGTCCTTAGACAAAGGGGAAATTTGGACACAGACGCACAGAAAGGGAGAACGTCACCTGAACTTGACAATCAGTATCTACAAGCTGAGATGCGAGGCCTCAGAAGAAGACAATCCCACCCACAGCCTGATCCGGAAATGTAAAATAAGTGATTTCTGTTGTTTAAGGCCCTGGTCTGCGGTGCTGTGTTTGGGCAGCCCAGGCAAACTAAGCCCTTCCTTTTTCTTGGCAAGGAGGCCACTGGCTTCAGGGACATGCCCCTCGCTCCATTTTCAATGTGTGCTTTGTTGTTCTGTGCTAGTCAATACCACC
The DNA here is from genome assembly GCA_004024925.1 of Scalopus aquaticus. Taxonomy (NCBI): domain Eukaryota; kingdom Metazoa; phylum Chordata; class Mammalia; order Eulipotyphla; family Talpidae; genus Scalopus; species Scalopus aquaticus. The sequence continues at coordinate 89,426 of PVIJ01004513.1, read as the reverse complement.
CGCAAATTGGTTCTGTGGTGTCACTAATAAAGAACCAGAGGGTCCTGAAGCAGCTCAGACAGTCAGGCGTGGGCGCAGCCGTAGGAAGGGCGTAGTTCCAGTGTCTGCCCCCCTGCATTTGTTACACGGAGCACCTACGGGAAGGGGAGCCCGGCAGGGGTGTCTTGCTAGAAGCCTAGAATGGAGTTGTTTCTAGAACCGATTGTGACAAGTCAAAGGCCACAGAGGTCTCCTGTTGCAGCACAGGTAGAAGTGATGGCTCAGGAAGAGGTCTGGTGTCTCCCAGAGGCGCAGGTCTGTGGGGCAGGTGTGCCCGTGTAGAGGTCTACTTCAGCACTTTGAAAGCAAGTGATATCTGGCTCAGAGATCACAGCCTGCTGATCAGACCCAAAATTGAACTTTTGTTCCATATAGCTGGGATAGAGGGAGGGTGAGTTTGTGGATGTGTACATGTGTGAGAGTGTGTGTGTGTGTGTGTTTGTGTGCATGTATGTGTATGGCAGCCCCTCTAGCCTGGCCCCATCATTAGCTATCATTGCAATATCCTGACTATTTAACAGGGAAAGAGTACAGCTGTAGGGATCTGAGGCAAACCTGCCATTCAGATAGGTGCCCTCATTTCTACCCTGATAAGAAAGCCCATTGAGTCGGAAGGCTCCAGAGCCATTCTCTTAAGGCATCCCTTCAACTTTCTTACCTCTGGTGTTACCCTCTCTGAAGTCATTATTACTCATTAGGTATATTGCACAGAGAAAAAGTAGGTCAAGGATTAAAAAAAGAAGAAGAAAAACCCCTCTCCAGGAAAAGCACTAACATTATATAAAGCTGTTTTGAACTTGCATGAGGCGGGCATACGGATAGCTGCTGTCACAACTGACTGAATACTGATCCCTGAGCCTTTCATACACTGAAAACATGCTCTGAATTACATTTTTAAAAGATAATTCTTCCCAATAGGATGAGCAGCCTCTAAATCCAAGTTCCATACAACACAGACCACCTTGAGGGTCCAGGGGCAGAGGTGGGAGGACTAGAAATGTAAGGAGGTGTAGACGAGCAGTTAAGAGCAGACTCAGGGCAGGGCCCGAGAAGGTGATTGCAGATGTGGCTGTGAATGTCCTAGCTACAAATACGACCCATTCTAAGGGTCTGGGGGTTAGGACTTCAAATTGTGAATTTGGGGGACATCCACAGCCCATTATAACCACACTGATTGAAACCCCAGGGAGCTCCACAGCTTTATTTTCTTCATGGAGAAAGAATCTTGGCCTTCTAGAGAGCTCTGCATTTTAAAATTTCTTCTAAGCTTGGTCTGTTATTTCAGAAGGGTAAATACTGTAAAAAGAGGGAGTAAATCACATGTGTACATGTATTTAGTAGACTTAGAAGAGACTAAATGGCCTGAACTATGCTGTTTTCCAGTGATGAACGAGGATAGTTCCAGCTAACTGGCTTTCCTAGTGGGTATCTTTGGCCCACAGATCAACCCCAGGCCCCCCAGACCACTATTGTTGTTCTTCAAATAAAAGAAATGACAAAACAAGATTATCTTAGAGTATTGGGAAGGGAAAAAAAATGAAAAGAGCAGAAATATGAATACATATGAAACTCTATTCTTCATGAGTTTTATAAACCACATTTGATTATTGGTACAAAATTTAAAATAACATCTAATACTCAAGAAAATGATATTGAAAAAATGGGAAAGGTAAAGGGACCTACGTGGAATTAAGTTTTCTTAATTAAGTCTTCAGTAGATTATTTTAAATGACCTATGTGTATTGTAACCAGAGTAACCACTGCAAAAAGTATACAAGGAAAAAATACTCAAAAACATTACAAAAAATCAGGATGGAATTCTTAGATTGTCTGAGTAACAGGGAGTAAATCAAGAACTAAGAAACAAAGAAATGAAAAGCAGAAGAACTAAAAAGAAACCAAATAATAAAATGACAAACTTAACCAGTAGCACATCAATAATTTTATTCAACATAAATGACCCTGAAAGCAGGGGCTCCCAACCTGGATAAAAGTCAGGGGTGTTTGTGAACTTGGTGGAGGAAAACATTCCATCTTTGTTTTCACTAATGTAATTTAAATTTAGCTTTACTCCCAAATATGAGTGCTGGCAACAAATCATAGTAGTAAGAGCAGTGCCTGTGGCTTTCCCACCAATACAAATCACACTTTTTATGTTAATTAACAGTTACTGTGGGCATCTCGAGATATTGCTCACATTCATCACTACTTTGAATCATAGATCTTATAATTTGATCAACTCATTTTTAAAAGTCTATATTTTACTGCAAAAAAGAAAACTCAAAAATTGGACCAAAGAGATGCACAGATATTTCACCAAAGAGGACCTACAGATGGCAAAGAAGCTACAAAAAGATGTTCAACACGGTCAGCCATCAGGAAAATGCAAAGGAAAACCTCAATGATAGATCACTACACACATATCATAATGACTAAAATAATAAATATTTACAATACCAAAAACAGGCAAGGATTAGAAAAAACTGGATCTCTCATACATTTCTGGTAGAAATATAAAATGGTACAGACACTCTGAAAAACGGTTTGGCAGTTTTTTTTATGAAACTATATACACAACTACCATATGACTCAGCACTTGCACTCCTGTCTTTTATCCTCGAGAAATGAGAAGTTATGTTTACACAAATAATACATATGTGTGTGTGTGTGTGTGTGTGTGTGTGTGTGTGTATATATATAAACTTTGTTTTGGCCCAAAACTAAAATTCACCCAGATATCCTTTACTAGGTCAATGGTTAAATTGTGGCACTTACATACCAGGGAAAATTACTTAGCAACATACAGGAATATATATTAGTACACAGAGTAACTTAATGAAACTCTGGTGATTTATGGTGAGTGTGGAAAAGAAAAGACACCCTCAAAATGTTATATGATTTCACTTATATAACATTTTTGAAATGCCAAAATGTGAGAAATGGAGGGGAAAATAGCAGATGTCAGGGGTTAAGAATGAGGTTTGGGAGTTGGGTGGGGGAGGTGGGTGGGTTTATAAATTGGTAACGTGGAGTCACTGTGATGTTGAAACTACCCAACGTCTTGATTATGGGTGGTTATATGAACTCACTCAAGTGATAAAATTATAGAAATGCTAACAGGAATACAAAGAAAACTTGGGAAATTTAGATAAACCAATGATCTGTGCTGATGCCAGTATTCTAGTTGTGATATTATAACTGTAGTTTAGCAAATGTTACTGATGGCTAAATGTTACATTGGGGTAACCCAGCAAAGTATATAAGGGATCTGTTTCCTAGATCAGAGCTCCCAAGGTCAAAAATACCTGCTTTGACTTTTGATTTCTCTTATAATACTTAGCACTGGAGCCCTTCACATAGCTCAAAGAAGTCTGAGAATTCCTCTACAGTAATTCTAATTCTAATGGATTATATCACCTGATAAAGTAGGCATGAAAGATTATCAGGGTCTTTATCAACAGATACTTGGCAGAGTTTTTGTTTGGCATTTATGTTTTCTAAGGATAGACTTAGGCATGAAGACCATTGGCTTAAGGACTCAGCACACCCTCTGCAGTTGTCATATATACACATTGTGTGCACAACTGCAAAGGTGTGGCTGTTACTATGTACGATGGAGTCCCGAGTGATGGTTCTCATAGCAACCATCAAAGAACCACTTCACTTGTATACTTGTAAAATCACTGAACATGACTCATATTTGCAATCCAGCTTCTGCCAGGAGGATGCATCTTTCTTTTGTTCATCTTTTAGTTTATCATTAAGCACATTGTGGTTACAATTCGATAAATACATGTTTAGTCTAAAAGAGCCCTATATTGGGGCTGTCGATAAACCTAGATGAGAAACAATTACTTTCAATTCAATTAAAAAACAAGAGTTGCACGTTTCCTATATACAATACATTAACCTGGGATCTCTAGAGGCAACAACAAAAAAAACAACACTGAATCCCGTTCTCAGGCAGCTGACAATGTCATATGAAAGATCCTGTGCCAGTGCTGTAATAAAAGACTGAGCAGTTAATGAGTGCAGATGTGATGCCTGGGGACCTTGGGAGAGATCACTTTCTGGCTGGTGGGGCAGTGGATGTGGTGGAAGGAGGCAAAGGGCCTTACTGAAACCCGGGAAGGCTTATCATTGCGGGCTACAATGGTTAGCAGCTTGCTTTCCAACTCAGTCCATCTAATCTGAATTCTGGCTTCACTGGCCCAGCAGGTAGCCTTGGGCCAGTTCTTTGGAAACTTTAGAATCAGAGAAACGCATGAGACCTACTCAACACTGTGATTGGCATACAGTGACTCATATATGTTGGCCAATTTTATTTGAACTGATAGGGAAAAAAAGATGAATAAAACAAATCCTTTTCTTAAACTACTCTTACTCCAATCAGGCGGTAGACATGGAAGCAATGGGACTCATGGCATGCTGGCCTGGACAGACTGGACCTCACATTGAGGCAGGAGGGAGCTACTACCCTGTGATCAGCACAGGGCCTTCCACAGTTGACAAAGCAGGTTTGATTTACACAAAGGACAGTTTTTGTACTAGTCATTCATCAAAGACAAATGCAAGGTGGGTTGAGCTTGCTGAGCTCCACTGTCCCCATAGTTGTTCCCTCATCACTGGTTCATCTTGCACTTGGCTCTGGTTATTTTGTAGGATATTTCTCTCCCAGGTTTGGCCACTACAGATTTGGCTCCAGAAAGAAACTTGCTGAGGACCCATCATTATTACTACAACCACTTTCAGGCACAATCACTTCCAGCTTGCTTACAGTTTGCCATGCTTGATGTAGGCAGTGTCAGTGCAGTTACTGTTTCTTGTCTAGAGGAGGGCCCCCCAATTCCTATGGGGGGACCTTGGAGGCAGAGAGATTGCATCTTACTCAAAGCAACTTTTTCCTCATTGCTTTGAATCAGTTTCGTGGGATGCAGTGACAGCGTTGTCTTCTAAGGATTCATTTGTCCTGTAGTCCAAATAGTTTTGAGAGGCAAGTCCTCATTTCTCCAAGTAGCAAACCCATCCAGACCCTTGGGGATCTCCTCTGTGTTGGGAGCATGAAGGAGGGCAACCCTGTTCTATCTTGCCCCATGCTACTTATCTTCAGGGGAGCACATTCTCTAGAGCTTTGGATTTGAGACTTGGAGCATTTTTAAAAATAGGGTTAGTCGGTGACCATTTCTGGGCTGGGGAATAGAAGTCAGTGCAGCCTAAGTGGACCTTAGGCCCTATTGCGGAGCACCCCCAGGGAATGAAAGCACTTCACATTCTTGTCCCAGGAAGGATGGCATCTATTTCGGAAGTCTGTGCATGAAGGCTTCTGCATGGCAAGGTGAGAAAGAAAGGGAGGGACTGCTTGGTCCACTGGATCAGACCCTCCACCCTGGGGTGGGCAGGTCCTGCAGGTCCCACCCCACCTTGGATCTTCAGCAATGTAGACCACAATGCAGTCCACAGACTCCTGAGCACCTGCACTCCTTGGGTACGGATGACCCAGATGTTTAGGACTTTTGTTGGGGGTTCTGGGAGGGGATTCCTCTTGTGAGTGGGAGGCTGGGTGACACAAACCCCCAGGCTTTCTTACAACTCTGAAAGATCACGTGATTAACCTACCTGTTCTTCTGTAAACTCCAAAAAACATATATGGAGCCTATAGCCAAAAGAGGGAGAGTCCTCCAAATTTGGGCACCCAACTGTCTGGGCACTGGAATATGCATAGACTCCTATCTATGCCAAAGATATTATTGCAAAGCTCCAGAGAGACGCCGCCAGTCCCATGGTGCACTCCTCTCGCCACTCTAGGGGCTTTGCTCTGGTTCTTTCAGGGCTTTCTTGTTCCGTGGAATGCACTTGCCTCACATTCAGCCCCCTTCATCCAGGTTCCCATTAGCAGTTGCCCAGGCTCTGGGAGCACAGGCCCCCACAGAGGTCAGAAAAACTTCCTTTCTATTCAGGTTTACACGGGTGACCCACTGACCTACTTTTCTGTACTGCTTGGCATAACTCAGCATCCTTGCAGTCAAAGCTCCCTTCCTCCACAGATTTGTGATGTTTAGATTCTATGACAGGAAACATGAGGGCAACGGCCCTGCAGATAAAAATATAATGCATCGAGGTGTTTACAGCCGCCCAGCTGGCTCTGTTTAATTGCACAAGTATCACTTTATCATGAGAGATGTGACAAATTTTTCAATTTTTTCAAACTTGCAGCCCTGTATTTTCTCATGTATGTCCATTAAGTTTACTTCTTCCACTCTCATATTTAAATGAAAATAAATTATCTCATTTATCCTGAGACTCTCAGCTTGACAGAGATTGAAAAGGTGTGTGTGTGTGTGTGTGTGTGTGCACATGTGCACACACATGTGCATGCAAGAACATGTGCACATGCATTATATTTGTTTTGCTTCCAAGGGTTGGATGTTGGATTGAAAGGATCATTCAAGGCCTCCCTGGTGGAGCAGTGGTTAAAGTCTCAGCGCTATCAAGCTATAGTCAGCCACCGCAGAATGAGTTCTATCCCAGGTCAGGGAACTAACCCACAAGATGCAGTAGACCTCCCCTGTTTTGCCCACTGCTCCCCTCAGCAGTGTATTTCAGTCGATCCACCTGTGCTGCTCCCCACTCTGTCTCTGATGAATTCTCTCACCCCTGCACCTCTGGCCTACACCCCAGTTCTTGTATGCATAAATAAATAAAAATAAATCTTTTTAAAAAAAGGATCATTCAAAAAGAAAGATATTTCCAGAATGTCTTCAATCACCTACACAAAATAAAAAGTCTGAAATTGCTCCAGGAAAAGTTCACTGATGAAACAACAACCACAGACAAAATTAAATCAATGTGGCAGTCTGTGGCAAATGTCACAGGGTCACATGTTATGATACCTTCACAGAGAACTGCAAACAATTGTAGAATTGCTTTTTCCTGCCTGTGTTAAATGGCTTGGAGGAAGGAAACAACTGCCAGAGAAGACTCTGATATGACTCAGAACAAGGATACGCTGAGAGAATTGGAACATGGAGTCAGCCCTAGGCCCAGGAAGAGGGAGGGGGAATGTCTCTAATGGGGGGAAGAACTCCCATCACGAGGGGAGAAGCCAGGCCAGGGCACCTTGAGCCCTCTGTGTTGAAAAGGATGTGTGAGGCCCAAGGAGAGGGAGAGACCTACTTCACTGAACCTAGTTTCCCTGCTTTTAGTTTATTGCTCTTTTTAAATTACATGAATAAGTCACAGATACCTAAAATAAGACTGTGTAGAGGAAAGTCCCATTCCTCCACTCCCAGTCCCTAACTCTTTAGCTTGTATTCTTCCAGAATTTTCATGCATTTACATTTACATACTTACACACTCACACAGCTAGGATGTGAGCACTGCAGTAAGCTCATTGGATTTAATCTTTGACAATTCTACCAAGGAGAGCAGATGCTGCCCAGTGACTTTGGGCTGCTGTCCAGCTCTGGTGCCCCTCAGCAGTTCCTGCTCTAGCTGTCAAGTGTCTGAGAGCAGCAGGAAAGGGCTCCACTGCCCAGAGTTGAGAGATAACAAGGCAGTGTTCCCTACAGTCTTGAGCAGCAGATTCCTCTGGCCCTTGGGGAGCTGGCCTTGCCCATTGGCCATTCTTGCCTGTCCACTCCCTGCCCACTCCTCAAGGTTATGACCAAAGAGTCCTGGTTCTCACTCCAGACTCAAGAGTAGGGCTGGTTCTCCAACTCAGTGTCAGAATACCTCAAGGCACTTTCCTGACAAATAAACAAATGATACATTGGGATAGAAGACCACAGCAGGTAACCCCACTTGAAGATTTGTATTGATTTCCTGTTAAAATTAATATTGCACTATAAATCCAATATAGCAGAGTGATTGAAAGAATAGACCAAAAGCCAGACAACTTGAGTAAGAATTCCAGCTTCACCGTAGTTATCTGCTTTTTTTGGAAAAATTTCTTAGTTATCTTATGCCTCGATTTCTCATCTGTAAAGAGACAATAAGGTAGCCAGTCTGTGGTGAAATAGCCAGCTGTTTTCCTTGTTCCTTTACAGCAGAATCGTGGCACCATAGTGCTGCTGTTTACACCCCACACCCCAGCTTCACTTGCAGTGTGCTGATGTGACTTCACCCTCTCTGTGGGATGAACAGAAATGAGTAGTGCTAGTACCACATTGGGTGTGAAAAGAGCAGGTGGTGGCCCCTACACTATTGTTTTCTGCTTTTGATGGCTTGAGCAGCAGTGCCCAGAGTACCTCTGGAAGGAACTTGCAGACGATGGCAGAGTAGCCATCAGTCATAGGGTCTTTCAGCTGGGAACTTAGAGAGTTACACGAGGAAAAAGGAATCTTTAATCTGGTTTGAGCCACCATATTTTTGCATTTCTTTCTTAAAGCCACTATTATTATCCTCACTAACACTCTAATTCATGGGAATGTAGGGGGCATTCAACATAATAAATTAACTAATTTATTATATTTTTGTATTTAAAATAAATAATAAATAAATATAATAAATTCAATTAATCAGAAAGGAATTAGGACAACGCCTGGACAGAGTCAGCTTTGTATATGTTAGCTAGTAATGCTGATGATGAAAAGAATGAAATATTATGTAACTAGGGAGGAGAAGCACATGCAAAAACCATACAGTATATTTCAAAACTATGTACTAGTGAGGTGTGTGTGATGTGGCATTTGCTATTGTCCAGCACAATCCATAGCTCAGTACCACAGCCCACAAAATCTGTAGTTAGCTGACGACACAAGCAGAAAGCACTCTTTTTTGGTTGACTCAGGGAAGATGACATCAGAGGAAGTTCCCTACTTCGCTCCAAGGAGCCTGCTGGGAGATGAATCGAGACCAGATAGGCACGCAGGGGCTCCTGCAACATGGAGTAAAATCAGAGCACATCACCATCACCAGGACTAATGAAGAGATTCAACACTAGGCAACCAAAGTATGAGTCAGGGAAAGGCTTCTGCTGGGGCAGAAATAGCACTCCACATTCTCAACCAGGGTGGGCAAAACTGCTTGTTACCGGTCTAACTGTGGGAGTTGTAGGGGAGAGTGCTAAGGTGAGCCAGACAGACAAGATCCTCCAGGAGGAAGACAAAGCTCAGAAAGGCAGGACTCACCTCACCCCTTTCCCCCCACCACTCCGGAGCAGGTGGATATGGACCAACTAGACAGAGTGAAGCCGGGTTGGAATGCATCGTGACTCTGCTAAAAGCTCAGCACTGCAACTGCAGAGACGTGGAACTGAGACCCAGAGAGGGGGACAAGCAGCGGTGACACAGACACCAGTCATGCCCGTACTCAGCACCTTGGCCTTGACAAGACACCTCTAGGCCCATCCCCACCGCAGAAGAGCCAGCTATAGATTAGTTCTATCTGGCAAGCAGTGCCATCTACTGGAAAAGTGGAAACTCTGTCCCTTATTAATCAGAAAACGAATAATGGGGAGATGAAAAAACACAACCAATGGCAACCTGGGTCCACAGAGGGAACATTATACCATAGAGAGAGAACAAATCTCTAGAAACCAGCCACAGAGACCTGGGAGGTCTTCTCTTCAGATCAGATACAGAGTTCAAAATTGCCATGATAAGGAAATTCAAAGAAATGGAAGAAAACACAGATAAGCTGATCAAAGACATACAATAAAGACAAACGAATGTCCTGAGAAATGTTAACAAATAGATCAAAATTGAAGCTTTAATTAAGAAAATAAAGGAGATGCAAGGAGTAAAAAAGTCAAAAAAGACAAAAAACTCTGGATAAAGCTAAGGAGATAGAATAGACCAAATGGAGATCAATCAATGATGCTGAAGATGATGCACAAAGAATCCAAGTGGAAGGAGAAAGAGAGAGATGAGGAAAATAAATAAAGAAACACGTTGAAAACTATCCATCCCCATGAGGAAAGGCACTATTAGAATAATGGATGGAATGGAGGGGATTATGCTAGTGAAATCAGTCAGAAAGAGAAAGACAAACATGGGATGATGTCACTTATAATTGGAATACAGAAAAATAAAACTATGGTTCAGATAAGCAAATCAGTAACAAACCCTAGAAATCTCACTCTAGAATTGAGGCTACCAAGGTGAGGAAGGGTCCAGAACATAACAGAGAGGGTGTATACAAAGGACTCTGGTGGGGTTCTGGGGGTGCTTGAGTGATGGGTGGTGTGGGGACAACACCTGAAGGGTGAGTTCTTTTTTCTCTAAAACTCAAGCAATGTTGTATACCAAAGTCACCTCAAAAAAAAAAGATGAAATGACTCAGTTTACCTAAGTAGTCTAAACTTGATGAAACAAAACAGAATCTCTGGGGGGCTCTTTTGTTTGGCAGATTACATGAAAAGTATGGGGTAAAAAAAATAGAAAAGCACTTATATTATGGATTGTCTCCGGGTGTGGATTTGGTTATGAAAGTTCTTGATGACGATTGAAACAGTGTACCTGCTCAGAAAGTTCCCAAGAAGCATGCCTAGGAACTTGTGCCAGGAGAATAGGCATGGAGTGATAATTACTATGCTGAATGACTTTTCAATTCCGGACAAATATAAATGTGAAGAAAACTCACACAACAATCCTTTTCTAAATCTATTTGTGGTATTTCTGTGTGTCATCTTGCCTGTTTGTCCACTCTTACGTCAACACCTTGGCCATGTGAGTTTCCAGAAAACCTTGGGGCTCATGAAAACCGTGGAGCACAGCCCCTCCAGCTGTCCCCTGGGATGTGTGCTGCCCAGTAGCCTGGCTGCAGGAGGCAGACTGGGAGTTGCAAGTGGAGAGAAGCTAGAGGGAGGCTGCCTGGAGGAGCAGCAGGTGGACTGCAGACCCCTGGAGTTGCCAGGAGCCTTTTGTTCAGACAAGTGTGTGAAATTGCTGTAGCTGCAGGACAGCTCCAGAGGAGAGCACTGCCTCCGCTGAGTCAGTGTTAACAGACCTGGGGCAGCCAGAGGGCAACTGTGGTCCACTGCACTGACCCTGCTTCCAAAAGGAAAGAGAAACACCAGAACTAGTCCTACGTCTCCCAGTTGGGAACACTGACAGGGTCCTCCTACACCCCGGCTGGTGACCTGAGCCAGACATGCACCTAACTGGACCGGGTGACAGGGCTGCCATGCCGCGTCCTTTCCAACAGCCGAGTCGGGAGTGCTGCTCACATCACACCAGCACTTGGGAATTAGATCCAGAACCAGAGAAACCCCAAACACCAAAAGCACTCAGACTCCGGCCTGGAAAGGGACCCCAGGATTCTGCAGGACCCTTGCAGCCTCTGCACCTAGACAAGCACCTTGTGTTGTGGCTGCCCGTGAGCAGTTGGTGCCCTCAGTGAAGGACGAAATGAGCAGAGGCAGGTCAGTGGATGGACACAGGTCCAGGTTTTGGGTTTTGCCACTCACAGGTGATAAGACCCTGATCTAGGCCATCCTCGCAGTCCTCAGTGTTCTGATCTATACAATGGAAACAAATAGACTTACCTAATGGAGCTTTTGATGGATTTGAGACAAGGTAGGCAAAGTGGGGTCTTCTACTCCATGGTAGACTGTTCAATAAATGGATGACAGTTCCAGTTGGACCCATCTGCTTCCCTGGAGTAATTATCAACAGCACTCACTTTGATATTCAAAAGTGTCCCCGCTTGAGTAAAAAGTGATATGTTTGCCACATCAGTAAATGTTGGCAGTAATGACAACTTGATACCAGGAAAATGGGGCCTTTTAAATTTAGGCAAAGGCAGTGTCCCAATTGCTTACCGATTACTATCTTGGTTCTGCACCCGCGCGCACATTTGTAAGACTCCTCAGGTATAGGGAACAGCAACATTGGGATTTATTTAACAAACAGGGAAAAAGCAAAGAATTACTGAAGTTAACATATGGCCGTTTACCTTACTTAAAGCAATGTCCAGTCCTTTAAGTCCCAGAAAAGTAACAAAGGTGGCGTCTTCCCGCCACTGCTGAGGTGGAGCTCCTCTTCCAAACAATAGGCCACGTTTCCAAAATGGTGTCTTCCTTCTTCTGCAGACACGCAACAGCCAGAGAGCAGGCCAGATTCCAACTCACAAGGACGACACAGAACACAACTGGAGATGCTCCCAAACTGCCATGATGTTCAACACAGCATCAGGCCAGCAAAACTGCAAACAGCAACTACAGTGGGCAGACGACCTATCAGACTGCACTCACGCATTTTAGGAAGGTGCCTGCTTCGGGCCTCTGCCTTCTTCCTTCTGCTGCAGTAAAGACAAAACTGGGAGCAGTTTCCTTTGCTCGGCTACTTGCAAAGCTTCCAAAGTCACTGGTCCCAAAGTCACTGAAGATTCCAAAAATGCTTAATCCATATCCCAGAGGCTCAAAACTTCTGGCGTCTGATTTCCAAACTCTCAATCTTGGCTGCTACATTTTCTGCCGCTGATTCCTCTATCCCTACATCATGACAATTCTACTCCCCCTTCTCCTTCAGTCCCTTTTATTTCTCCTAGACTCTCCAACCCAAACTGCAAACTTAGCATTTTCCCTGGGGCTATTCAGTCTCATCAGCAAACCCCCTCCAGGGGGCACGACCTTCCACCGGACTTTGGACTTAGCCGGGTTACAAACCGACAGGGAGAGGAGCTTGGCCAGGGACCTGGAGGGGACATTGTGTGAGGGCAAGAGCTGCATGGCTTTGAGCCAACAATCAGGGCATCATTTCGCTACACTGTGCACAGCCGGGAAGTGACACAGGTCATTGTGTGGTGACTATATAAGGGATGTTTGGTTCAAAAGTGATTCTGTCTGCGGGGAACCTCCAGACCTACAGGGGAAGACAGCAGGGGATAAGAGGCAGCCAAGGGCAGCCGTCCTCGGGACAGTGAGCAGACCAGTGCTGAGCGCCTCCACGCGAAGGCTTGGGGACCCAGGGTGCTTGTTCACAGAAAGGCAGAAAAACCTCTGTGCGGGCTAGGCTGGGCTGTGGGGAACCCTTTAAAGATAATTCCAGGTCTTCTTCCTGATAGTGGTTCTCTCAAGGACATCCCTTTGTTTTGTCCTAAACAAAGAACGTTACAGAGATGTCACAGGTGAAGACAATGAGAGAGATTGTACAGGGCAAAACCGCTTAACGCCCGGAGGCAGCCTTTGCCATTTGGTGGGCTGGAATTAAGCCCTACAAGGCCAATTCTTCACCTCAGGAGCTGGTGAGGCTAATCAATTACTGCCATTTCAAAAATGGGGAAATTAGAACTTGGAAGGATGAAGTCACTTTTCTGAGGTCAGCCAGCTAGACAGGAATGGGACTCAGGCTTGAACTGGGAATAACTCCAGAGCATTAGACTGAATGTGGAGAGAGAGGTGCATATGGCAAAGTCAAAACGGGCAGGCTCCCTGCCACCCAGACTGCTGCTGTCCTCCCGCAGCCCCCACTGCAGTGTGATGAGCTAGAGAGTCAGGCACAAAAAGACCAGGACCCCCCACTGAGGGAAACATTGGCTTCAAAGTAGAGACAGGAGAAACAACACTTTCATGCTTTGTAGAAGGGTAAACCTGGGTCTGGCCTCAGGGCCAGTGGCTATCTACCTTAGGGGTAATAATAGCAATACTATTACTAAATAGATAATACTAAGTAGAGCATATATTATGTGCCAAACTCTAGTTTGGTGCCTCATTCAAGCTATTTATTTCAATCTTCACAGAAACCCCAGGAGGAAGGTGTATCTGAAAGCCTGTCCAATACTCTTCCTCTCCCCTGCCCCTCCTCCCACCCCTTGCTATCATCTCAATTATAGCAACCCTGTGCCCAGAAGTTTCTGGAAGGCAGAAAATACTCTACCTCAGGACAGCAATTCATCCTCCTCTGAGCATGAAATGGGACAAATTCCCACCTGTGGATCAGTAGGCCATGGGTGGTGGCCGGATGGTTTTAAGAGCTGCAAGTCCTGAGCAGTAAGTCGTGAGCAGTAAAAATCTTTCGTGAGTTTCCACCTCAAATTGTGTGCATGTGAGGTGATCACTATTCTATCAAGGGGAATCACAAAATGTGAACATTAATTTTTCTCTCCAGGGGAGACATGCCAGGGAATACAAAGTGCATTCATGGTATAAATGCAAGAGGAGGTCAGGTTGCTGTCTTTGGCCTTAGATCATAGGAAGGAGCCATGATTATAATAAGGTGCCCCAACAGGCATCTGAGAGCAGCATGGCAGAGCTTTAGTGTTGGGGTGATGAGCAAGGTCCCAAGTGTGGGGGTACAGGAACAGGCCTTCAGTACCTCAGTCCCTGGGGTCCAGTGTTGAGGCCTGGACAAAGGCAGGGCTGGAGAGGTTGTCCATGGAAGGGTTCCAGCACTAAGACTCAGTTGCCCAACTGGCAGCAAGTCAGTAAGTCGTCAGAAGAAAGGCAGAGTCCGGGTGCTAGGACTGGGCTCCAAGGGAAGAGCCCTATGAATGGATACTGAGTCTCCTGTCTCCCAATGAGGCATCTCAAGTGTCCCCGACTCAGGCCAGTGAGAGCCCAGGGCTGCACTGTAGATGGAGGTCATGGAGAGACGAGGAGTAGGGCTGGGAGGAGAGTACCCTGTGAGGTCCCACATGAGACCAGCAGTCTTGGTCAGACCCTGGAAAAAACCTAGCAAAGAGTAGGGCATGATGCTCATGATCTTATTTTCAGTGGAGCCCCCCCGCCCCAGAGTCCCCAGTTTCCAATATGCTTCTGACAGTATGTTGTGTGAAATCTCTGGAAGCAGTTTCCTTGTTTGAACTTCCAACAAGAATTGGTTTCCCCAAAAGTAGGTCAGGAGCTCCTGGGAAATTTATGGATTCTGACTTTGATTTTTCCATTTTGAAGTTCAAAAAGCATGAATAAGTTCACCAGATTGAAAAAGAATATAGATTTTTTTTTTAATCCAAAACATGCTTGGCATGAAGAGAACCAAAAGCTGAAGGAGTTAGGGGAAAACTCTACCCGTGGCCTCGCAAACACTCATGGCTGGCTCCCAGCAGAGTGGGGCCGGTGCAGCCCTGGACACAGTCCATGACATTGATGAAGCATGTGAGTTCTTGGTGCTGCCACCCTCTGCCCAGTCCCACGTACGATGATCACAGCAACCACTGTCTTTGAAATTGCCTTTCCACAGGGCTCACATGGACAATTTATCATCTCAGCCTCCTGTATATTGCATAGGCTTCCTAATCCCTTCTTGATAATAAGAGCAAACAAGGGGGTTCTAGTGAAGAGGAGGTAGTTTTTCACCCTTACTTCATGGCTCATGATATGAATGTGAGTGTGAGTTAGGCAGAGAACTCAGAGCTTCAAGAACCAGGACCATATTTTTCTTACTGTGGTATCCCTGGCAGTATTGTACTCAGGACCTGTACAGAGTTCATTTGCAATGAACAATTGGTAAATATATGAAGGAAGAACAAAACTTGTATTTCAGAGTCTGGTATAACAGAATATTCCTGGAGGTTTTGGAGGCCAGGGTGAGGTATAAGGCACAGGGAGTGACCCCACCCTGATTTTCTAGCAATGTACCATCTCCTCCCCATTCTCTGATTTGGGAGGATCCATTAGAATGTGACCTAATCTGCAATCACAGATCTAATCAATGATTTATTATGATTTCAATTTCTGGAGACAAAGGATACCTACATTAGAATAAAATTTTATTCAAGTAAGTCAAGATGGCAATAATCATAATAAGCTGACTCCAATAACCCTGGCCACTCTCTTTGAAAATATTAAAAGATGACAATGGCATTAGATTTGGGATAACTGGTCCTCAGCATCAGAGAACATTTATACAGATGAATAAGTGGAGAAAAAAATTGGATTCCATCTCATGTTAATTAAACTTCAGCAAGAGTGAGTGTCCTTGACCCTAACTCAGTGGCAATGAGATGTGTTTCAAAGTTTGCACAGAATCAGGGTGAAATTGATAATTCTCTTAAGATCTCATTCTTCAAATATCTGTATCAATGCAAGACAAAGAAAAGCAACCTCATTCACAGGATAGTTGGCTAACCTGCTGAGTTTGGAATGAGGTTCTCAGAAAGTCTGTGATTTTCTTGCCTCTGAATCTTGCAACTCACATTTCTGGCCAAGTCCTAAGCTTTTTGGTTGGGTAGTGCCAATAATTCAGTTTAATTATCTCCCCAAATGGACATGGTCTGTCAACTCTGTGGTCTGGAACCACCTGTCCAATGACCATGAGGCAGTGTGGTTGTCTGCATTTGCTGTTAGGACTTGCCAGGATCCTCCACACCGGGTACCAACAAGACACCAAGCACCAGACAACAGATTTTCAGCTCAGGCTAGTAGGAGTCATTTTTTGTTCCAGGGTAAAGGAGATTTGAGTTGCTTCTTCATTAGGTGAGCCAAGGGGCCCCTTCCAAAACAACCCTTGGCTTCAACAAGAGCTGGTGTGATTCATTAGACCCACCCCAGGGTTTTATGGGCTTTTGACACAAAAAATGAAGAAGGACGGCCTAAATAGAGGCGGGATCCAGGGCCTGACATCCTTCTGGGCCTGACAGTGTCCAGTTGTGGGCTTGGCGAGAGCATCCCAAGGAGGTCTGCCTAGTGTAGTCACCGAATATGGGGTGGCCACAGAGAGCACTACATCCTAAGAGGTTCGGATAGCAGGAGACATAATAAACATCATCCTCATCCCTGAAAAATGAATATGGAAGCAGAATCATATTCTGTCTTTCTCGTCAGGGAGTCAGTCCTATGGATTTGCCAAACTAGCCAAGCTTCCTGTTGAAAATGTGGCCAGTTTGGGGACAGGCCCCTGTTCACTGAAACCTAAAGATGATGCAATTGGGTATTTTCCACAGCAAATTTTCTTTTCTTCTTGTGTTATTCCAGTGTGTGTGTGTGTGTGTGTGTGTGTGTGTGTGTGTGTGTGTACCGTATATATATATTTTATATACATAACTTAATTATTTTTGAATTGGAAATAGGGATGACAGTGCTGGAGTCACATCACATAATTTTTGACAGAGCAAAGAGCTGGGTTGCCCTGGAATTCTGATTTGCAGGCTGTCGGAATCCATCAGGGAGACAGCCCCACCCCCTGCACAGGGAATGCATGCTCTGTGGAGATTTGGGGGGATGGATGATGACAGGACTGTTGCCTTCTTGGAGAGAAAAGTCAAAATACTCTGTGATTATGGGCACTGTTGCAGAGGACTCGAGGTTTCCATCCTCTCTTTTTTCATCCCAAACACCCGTTTCCAAAATTACTTCTGTACAAAGCCTTTTTCACAAGCCCAATGATAAGTGCAGGAGATCCTACCAGAATTTATTGATTTGAAATGATGGTTTTAGTCAAGCGGCACATGAGAAATCCATTTGTACATCTGTGCGCCTTTCATTATAATCTTGTCCCACTGCCCGCCTCCCCCCGCCCCTCCCCTTGCTTTATTCCAAAGGGCATTGAAAGCAGCTTCCACCATTAATTCCTTTTCTTATTTGTGATCAGATACAAGTGGTTTGGGCTCAGCAGCGATTCATAATTTATCATAAACTGCTTTTGAAAGCACAGTAGGGGAGGCTGGGTGTCCCACACTGTCCCGGTGCGGGTGACCCACCTGCAGTACAGCGACACCGAGAGACACCCCACGGACAAGTGCTGCAGGTGTCACGGTGTCCACTGGTTTCTTTGCTTCCAGACTTATAGTGTTTAGGCACATGCACCCCATCTTTGCTTCCTCTGACACCACATTCAGAACTGTGAGGGGTCCTACCACATCCTCCCCTGCCAGGAAAGTGGACCCCGGACGCAAAAGCACTGACAGACCGCAGCCCAGGATGGACAGAGTGACACGCACATCAGCACATGGCACTGCACGTGGGCCCATTAGCCTGCGAGGGGCTCAGAGAAGTGTTAAATTTTTAATTTATTTTGAAATCAAATGAAAATGTGAGTATAACAATCTTGCGTATAAAATAATGAATCCAGCCTGAAGTATATTTACACCAATTATAAAATGTGATTTTTAAAAATACTTTGTCTTGGAGGAAGGTGCCCACAAAGGCAAAAGTGCCCAGTGCCTGTGAACTCATTTATGGCCCTGAAGACGGAATCTTCTAGCTGCAGGAAACACTGGCGAAGCGGGAACACCAGAGCACAGAAATACAAAACTGTCTTTTTCCTTCCTCCTTCTCTCTCTCTCCCCCTCCCCCCCTCCCCCCCCCCCCTCCGATCTGCTCCCTTCCTCCCACCCCTGCTCTGTCAGGGAGGATGTTGAGAGGGAAATGCAATGACACCATGAAGCCCCCTGGCCTCATGAGCTGCCCTGCTCCCCAACACCAGCCCTGGTTCCCCAACACGTGGTCTGGCTTTAGGTCTTCACAGTGGCTTAGCACTCCTCTCAGTGATAACACTGAAACCCACCCAGTCCAGGCAACCATTCAGTCACAAGCATGAGAAAGACCTTCCCCTGCCCTCCCTGCTGGGAAGACACAGGCAATGACAAAGCAGCAGGATGCCCCACGGTCAGGTGGGCTGGCTGCAGGGAAGGGGATGTTTTCAGAGGAGAGCCCCTAGAGGAGTGTCGGAAGGTACAAAGCGTAAAAGTCGCATGATCAAGTTTGTCTATTAGAACACTCACTCTGTGGTCTTTGGAGATTCAATCACGAGAGGACAAAACTAGAAACAGGAAAACAATAGGAAAGGGCAGTAAACAGGAAAGAGCGGATCTGAGGCATGGGGGTGGAGAGGAGCCGCCAAGCGTAGGAGGCTTTGAAGAGAGATCCCTGTGCCCAGGAGGGTGGGGAGGCTCAGACCCCAGGGCCCCTGGGAGGATGTGGCATCTGCTAGAAAGGCACAGAGATGAGGGCGTGGGGAGGCTGGTTTGGGGCCTGAGGATGTTGAGTGGTATTTGAGTCAGGCTTCCGTGGGCACTTGGAAACCTGGCAGCTGGTCAAGGCCAGGGATAAGCAGTTTCCTCAAGTGAGGCCTGGTTTGGATAAGCTTCCCTGTGCCTGTCCTTGCTGGTGGCAACCAGAACAGATACTCAGAGCTCTGGGAATTGATGGCCTTGTTTCACATGTTGAGAGGAACTACTGGAAGGCAGCATGTGGGATCTGCCCCCAGAGGGCGACCCCACTATCCACCCACAGGCCTGGCTTCAGCACCTCTGGCTTCAGCCCCCTAACTGCTCCCACTCTCTGCAGTCATCTGTTCCCAGAATGAAAAGTGCCAAATTCTGAGCTTGGTATCCGTGGTGGTAAGGGAGAATGAGAAAGGGGAGGCCTGTGGGTTAGGTGGGCAGGGTGCTTCGGTACAAAGGGGGAGCAGATACAAAGCCAAGGACTTGATTTCTGGCTAACCCTGTGTGACCTTGTGACCTTGGACAAGTCACTGCACAAATGGCATTCTGAGCATCTCTCTTCAACCACAAGAGAGCACACTATTCTGCTGACTCTCTCAGTGGCCTGTGGCATTATTGAGGCCAGGAATTCATACACCCAGAAAGCCTGGGTCAGGATGCTCAGTGGTTCAAAGTTTGCATCTGTGTCTTCTCCCACAGAGCTCCCCTGAATGCATGATCTGAGCTTCCTAGTTGTAGGGTGAAAAAGTTCCCTCCCTAACCTGCCTCACCCTTTCCCTGATAGCTGGGGCAAAGGAGAAATCAGTTTCAACCTCAGTTCAGCTTCAGGCAGACCCTGCCTTTGCCAGGAGGGACCACCTGGCTCCCAGCGCACAGTTCCTTTCCTACAGAGCCCTTGCAGCTTGGTGCCTCCCAGATGCCCGGAGACTGGACAGACCCTCCCCTCCACCACTACTCCTAGTTCATCCAGCATTTCTTGTAGGGGCACCTGTGGAAATGAGGCAAGTATTCCCCAGTCCAGCCATGCAAAACTTAAGATCTTGTTTACTTTCTAAGCAAGATCACAAGCCTGAGTCCTCTTCCTGGGGTGCCGGGGTGCCCCCTCCCTCCACATGCACAGGTACCAAGGCCCAGAGTTCACAGGGGCAGTCAGGAGAAGCTAGTCCTCCCACACTGGCCCAGGTCACAGCCACGTTGCCATGGTAAAGGGGGTGGGCAGAGCAGGGAGGCTGGGAGAATGGTCAGCATTTAGACAGAGGCGACTTGAAAGCTGGGAGGTGCCCTGGACACACCCAGTGTCGTTCTGCTCCCCCAGCGTGAGGGAGGAAAGGCCCTCTGACCCTTGTGTGTTTTATCGTGGGCTCAGTTCCACACCCAGCTGTAGGGACTCTGAGGGATGTTCTTACTGTGAACCTGAGTGACGGAGTAAGAAGCAAAACTGAGTGCTTGACAATGTCACCTAATATATGAAACTATGTTACCAAGTTCCCAGAAAACAGAGGAAGGGCAGAGTCCCACCATGGAGGCATTTACTGTCTGAGAAAAAATGACAGACTTTAACACCAAGTGGCAGATGAAGACCTGAGCAGTGCACAGAGGAGTGGCGAGCTCGGGCCGTGGGATTTAGTTCTCCTGTGTCCTGCGCTGCGCTGTGAGAATGGCCTTGTCCAGCCTTTCAGGGTCCAGGTGTTACCCCACCGGCGCCACCTCTCCTGGAGGGACCGCCATTCCCATTCTCCATCAGGAGAGACAGAAGCTCGGAGACACTAGGCCACCCACACCCTTTAGGGGCAGAGAGCTCAGAGTCACAAAACTGTTCATCAAATTCCTTATCCCACGAACCAGGGCGAGAGGTACTAGCGTGAGATAGGTGAGCTCTGAACAGACTGAATTTAGAGGAAAAATGGGAAGGAATATTTCAAGTAAGGGAAACACAGAAAGAAAAAGGTTTGAAGAGTGAGGGATGGTTTTGCCATTTGAGTCATCAGG
Source organism: Scalopus aquaticus (assembly GCA_004024925.1). Classification (NCBI taxonomy): domain Eukaryota; kingdom Metazoa; phylum Chordata; class Mammalia; order Eulipotyphla; family Talpidae; genus Scalopus; species Scalopus aquaticus. Next base: position 68,576 of record PVIJ01004513.1, on the reverse strand, counting down.
TAATTTATGCCCTAAACTTACTGCTGCTATTTAACTCCATGGGTGCTTAATTTCTCTAGCTTAATTCCCTTTCTGGCCTACTGGGGTATACTTACATGGCCAAGGGGACTTTGTGGTACATGCAGCATTATGAAGGTGCTTTCCATGGGCTAAGGCATTACATGAGAGCAGGACATCCTCATTAGTAGATGAAGTTTAGGTGATTAATGAGTTCTAAGCCATCTGTGTGAAAATGACTCCGTGTATCAAAAACTGCTGAGAAAGGATGCATGAAAAAGCCTCATTTGACGCTGCTTGCTGTCTGGTGGGCTGCGATCTTATTCCAAGCTCTTTCTCCACCCCCACCCCACTTCAACTGGGAGACTGCAGCAGCAGCATCACAAGGAAGCTAGCGCTGTTCCCTGGTGGATCGCGCCCTCTTGCGGCCGCATCTCTGAGGGACAGCTCCACCTGAGGACACCCGGCAAGTGCACCTCTGAGGCTGCCAGGAGCCAGTACCCATCATCCCTGCTCCCCGCGGGTAGCTATGTCCATCTCTCATCCTGTTCTGAGACCCCTGAGATACAGGGCTAGCGGATAGCTTCTAGGGTCAAAATAAGCCTCGGAGGAATGGGGAGGCTTAGAGGCAGCATATTCCAAAGGGGACTAACCAGCCACTCCATGGACTGAGGGCAGTGAAGACTAACAGGACATTTCCAGGCAAAGGTAAAGAAAAAGGACTCTAAGATAAGGGCTGGGAAGCAAGATGTAATTCTGGGCACAGAGGAAGTAAGGCAGAGTGAGTGAGACCACTGAGAACTAACCAATCACAAAGAGACTGATGGGGCTTTAGAATAATCAGGGAAAGCAGGTAGATAGTCCCTGAGGAAAGACTCCACTGAGGCTTCCTTGCCCCTCCCTGGCCTGGTTCTTGAGGCCTGGGAGTCCCACTTTGTATCTGTTTCTTTTCTCCTTAATATAAATTTTCCTTATATCTGTTTTTCTAAACAAATTTGCCTTTTTTTTCACACTTGCCTGAGAGTCAGGGGCGTACCTGCTGCAGCTTCATCAGACACCAACCCGTGGTGGTCTAGTGGCTGGGACTCAGCACTGCCCCTGCAACCTGGGCTCAATCCCCAGCTGCGGAACTAGACCTGAAATTATGGTAACATCTCCAACCCCTCCTGTCACTGTACTCCTGAATCCTACTGCCCACCATACTCTGCTGCCCCAAATAGCTTGGTCTCCAGGAGGAAAGGGCTTTTTTATTTCTGTTTTTCTCTTCTTGTGTTTATTGGATTTAATTTTATTTCTGTAAAGATATATAAAATGAAAGTTAAAATTACCCAATAGCCTACCACTCAGTAATAACTTTAAAAAATAATTTTTATGTCCTGAATTTTATTCCAGACTCCCCAAACCTATATATAAAAAAGAACAGATTTCTGGAAATAAATATATATAATGGCATTTCAGTATGCCACTTTTTAAAAAGCAAAAGCATTAAAATTCAATTTTCATGAAAATTAACCTAAAGAAATGAAGAGGACTGGCAAATTTCAGATGAAGCTTTCTTTGTTCTAGGTGGATAATTCTGTACTTATCCCACCATTTAAAAAACCTCATAAATATATGGAAAAACAGAGTGAGCAAATAAAATGACCTTACCATGCACTTCTAGCAAATCTGAACATTGACCTGGATTGAGAAGTTTGCCTGTCTTCTTTTGAATGAAATTTTTTGTGCAAAAGGAATGCCTTGATAAAGATATACCTGTAGCAGAATTTCCCACTGGTCAAATCCTGTTTCTTGATGCTCACAGGCCACTCACCACCACCCCCTTGTAGGCTAGCCCAGGCCAGCTCTCCTCAGGTGCCCACAGCACTTTACTCTCCTTCTCCTGTGTTCACAGTAATTATAGAAGGTTCATCCTAAAACCACCCTTGCTCTGGGGAGATGGGGCTCAGAGAGTAAGTGGCAGCGTTGAAGTACAAGTTCAGATCTGTCAGATATCAGAGTCTGGCACTAAGAGAACTTCTTAAAAACTGTTGGGGCTACAGGTTAAGATGTCCAGGTGCTTAAACTGACAAGGAAGAAAAACTCTGGATGAGAAATGATTTCAAGAGTAGCTGGTGACCTCAGAGCAAAACAACTTTCCTGAGAGAAAAGAGTCTCTCAGGTCACCTAGGGGGTCAAGTCTCAGCGTTATCACCATTAAGGCCTGAGTTTGATCCCCAGCTAGGGAGCTGACCACATATGGCACAACAGACCTCACCTGTCTCACCTACTGCTCCCGCTTAGCAGTGTTTCTCAGTCAATCCACCTGTTCTGCTCCCTACTCTGTCTCTGGTGAATTTTCTCACCCCTCTACAACCCCCCTAACCTGCACCTCTGGCCTAAACCCTAGTTCTTCTACGCAAAGAAATAAATTTTTTTTAAAAGAAATGTTTGTTTGGGAATCCTCTGCTCTCCCCACCTTGGCAGTGAGGAAAGCTTCTTTCAGAAGAGGATGGAAGCTGAGCTTAGCTCAGCGCCCCCGGCGGGTTTCCAGAGCTCAGCCTCTCGAGGTGAATCACACCATTACCAATGGATCAAAACCCAGTGGGTTGTGTCAGGTATGAGCTCCAAATGAGGGTATTTAAAAGTATTTTTCATTCAGATTTTTAAATTTGAATTTTAATTGGAAATTCATAGATGATCCATGGAATAATTTAGCTTTTGCAATAATGACTAAGGTGAAGAGGTAAAATGTGCCTCTTGAGAGTTTGACACTCAAAGCCAGCCTGAGGGTGTTAGCTGCCAGCCCCAGTGGCACAGAGGCAGTAGGGCCAGTCAGTCTGACACCTTGTACCTGGGACCGCCACCCCTGCCACCTCCAGATGCAGCCGACCTCCCCCAGTCCTGCCTGCCCTACCCGGCACTGAAGGACCTGTCTGAAAATTGCATCAGTTGGGGTGTACACAGGACACAGAAATCAGACATCATTTGAACAAGAAAATGTAACATAAAGGTGGATTAACTAGTAACAAGGGGTCACTCCTCAGAAGGGGTAAAGGGGCTCTAAAGAATTCCCTAAGGCTAAGGGACAATTCCCCAGAAGGAGCCAAGTTGGCTGGGATTCACACCTTGCAGGAAGGGCGTTCTGCGCCTGCCTCTGGCCCACGACTAGGGCAAGGCTGCTGAGCATGCAGCATGGACGACATTATTCTAAGTGAAATAAGCCAGACTCAAAAGGAAAAATACTTTATGATTTCACTTACATGAGGTCCCAGCATAGTCAAACTCAGAAAGAGAGAAAATAGAGTGGTGGTTGCTGGGAAATGGAGGAAGGAAGTGGAGAATGGAGAGTTATTATTTAATACACAGTTTCAGCTTGGGAAGATAAAAAACATGCTGGAGATGGACGGTGGTAGTTACAATGTGAATGTACTTAATTCCACAGAATTGTATACTTAGAAGATTAAAATGGTACATTTTATGTTAAAGCATATTTTGCCAAAAACATTTTTTTTTTATTTTCTTACTTCATGGGTCATCTTTCTATAGTTATTGTTCCCCTTAGGTGCAGCCCTCCACCAATAACCCACCCACATACCATAACCCTGCTCTCCATGTCTCCCTCCCTGGCTCCCAGCACTCCCATTCCTCCCTTGCTGCAAGGCAAGCTTTAGCTTGATTGTAGGACCAAAGGCCTTGTCCTTTTCCTGGAATGGTGTCCTTTTCCTGGCGGAGGCCCTGCTCTCCTGGACCCCAGCAGACCAGGCTGCTCAGATTCCTATGAGTAACTGGGAGGCAGGTAGCAAGGCAGAGCACTTCAGGAACTTCTTGCAGGGCAGGTGTATGGAGTGGTTCTCTGGATTCCTTCCTATGTTTGCCAAAAGGAAGCATGTGTACCAAAAAGAATGGGCTGTCTTGGGGAGCTCCCCAGTACTGAGAAGGGTCACAGTGATGTAGTAAGCATCCATTTAGGAAAAGTCTATGGGAGCTCTTACAGCTATATTGCTGGCTGGCCAACAGCGCTGCTTGCAGGGACCCAGAGTTCAGAGCAGGGAAGAAGGGAAGAAGTCTCCTTCCAATCCCACCGGCTCAGCCTCCACCCAGCTAGGACAGCCTAACAGACTGAGGGTTCCTGGAAAGGAGCTGCCTCAAGACACTGGAGATTTCACGAAGACAGGTGGAATGGTCTGGTCGCCCTTAACATAGGCCCCCAAGAGTGAACTTACCTGCTTTGGGGTTCAGGTCTAAACCCCATGCCATCAGTGTCACCAAGCTGCCTTCATTCTATATCCATCTTGGGGCCCATCCCTGACAGGACCAGGGCCCTGGTAAGGCAGACCACCAGGCCCCATACTGAGCAAACAGACCACACAACTCCCTCCAACCCAGCCAACTTCCACTGCTTCCTAACATAAGTGAGGGACCAATGATGTGAATTTCAATGAGCCTGATAGTATGAAGACTTAGAAATCTAGACTGTGAATTACAACATATAGCCACATGATAAAAAGGAAACTAGAAGCAAATCTCTGCCAAAGCTTCCCATTGAGTTTAAAAGCTCAGTCTTCAACAAGAACAAAACCTGGCCCAACTTCCAGACACCCCTTCTGCCTTGAATTTCCTAGGATAAATTGTCTTTAAAAATAATGAAATGAATTTCTCACCTGTCCTTATCCTTCAAGATTCATTTTTGAAGCCCCCTCCCTTAGAAACTGCTCCTGGTTGCTCAAGCAGTAAGTGCTGTCTTGTGTGTATTCACAGGGTTTCTCACTCCATCTCAGGCCTCACTGAGTTGTGAGTGGACCTACCCAACCAGGTCCAGAGGCTCAGTGAGGGCAGGATTCCCAGTATCCAGTGCCTGGCATGCAGCAGACACACAACACAAACTTGCTGGGAAAAAAAATAAAATGCATGCAAGTTGAAAATGAACAGGCAAAAAAATCAATGTTTAGTTGTGAGCCCAAATTTTGCTTGACTCAACATGACACCTAGTGGTTACTAATCTCCATTATAGAGCCAACAAAATCAGTATAAGTATAGAGCCAACAAAATTGTAAAATTCATTTTGACCCAGCAAAGCCGTTCTGCATGCCATCTACATGCCAGGGACCATGTGAGTACAGGGGTCACGTGGATATGTTGGTTAGTACCCACTCTAGAGGGGTCTTAGGCCAGAAGGACCAATGTGGTTCACTATCACCAGGCGCCAGCGATGGCATTAATAGTGCACTAGTGTATGGACAAGTGAAGGACACTGGGCTCTGATGACCATGGATAAGCATGGAGAAGAGCAGCCTTGAAGAGAAGCGGAAACTTTCTCTATTCCATGAACTATCCCTTGACACCATCTTGTTTATCATTCCTTTTGAAGCTAACTTGGGTTCAAGTTTTTAGGGTATAGTTCCAGTTTTATTTCTGGCCTCAGTCAGCGTTCCTGGAAAGTCAATACCTAAAGCGACCTTGGCTTCCCTTATTCTTTCTGCTACGTGGGGAAAGGGTGCTGGGTAAGGAGATTCAGACAGAGAACACAGTCCTGCTTTCCAGTTTTTATTTTCTCCAATCTCTCTTTTATTTTTCCACCCAAGCTTTAAAAAACAAATCCTAATTGGAAAATCACTTGGGAAGCAAATATAGAGCTAGGTATCTGTCTGTCTGTCTCTCTCTCTCTCTCCTTATTTATTTATTTTTGCATAGAAGAACTGGGGTGTAGGCCAGAAGTGCAGGGAGTGAGAGGATCCACCAGAGACAGAGTGGGGAGCAGAACAGGCAGATCTCCTGAAATGCGCTGCTAAGGGGAGCAGTGGGGGAAACAGGAGAGGTCTGCTGCACCATATGTGGGTTAGCTCCCTGGCTGGGGATCGAACCTAGGCCACAATAGTGATAGTGCTGAGACTTAACCCTTAGGCCACCACGGAGACCCTAGAGCTCGGTCTTATACTAATTTTATAACTAACAAAACAAAATTAAAACATTAAAATACCGGAAAAAACATAGGTGTCATTTTTTTTGCCCTCTAGGTCTAGGTAAGTTCTATGTGCAAACACAAGTTATAAAGGAAAACACTGAATCATTTAACATTGCAACACTTCTGCATGGCAAAAATGAAGTAAATTGTCAAAAATGAACAAGATAAACTGAGAAAACAAGAGCAAATACATGACAAAGTGTTAGCATCCTTAATATGCAAAGAACAGTCAGAAAACAACAAAAAGGATTTCCTTATTAAAAGTGGGTAAAGAACAGTTAATTTTTCAAAGTCATATGAGTGGTCAATTATATGAAAATTGAAACAAATTTGTTTGTTTAGTTGGTAATCAAGATTTATAATACCTAATATGCAAAGGTACTTGTGGTACTATAAACTGATACATCTACAGAGGGAAATTTGGTAATAGAAATATCAAAATAGTAAATGTGGTAGTCTTTTATATTCCTACAAGTCTTACCGACTTGTAGGAATATATACTAAGAGCATAAATGACCAACTGCATAAAGATGCTTATATAGGGCCTCCCTGGTGGCGCAGCAGTTAAGTACTGCGCTGTGGAGCTGTCGGCAGCAGGAACACGAGTTCGACGCCCGGCCGGGGAGTTTCCCACATGGTGCGGCAGACCTCTCCTGCCGCACCCGCTGCTCCCCTCAGCAGTGTATTTCAGTAGATCTGCCTGTTCTGCGCCCCACTCTGTCTCAGGTGAACCCTCTCGCTGCCCCATGCCTCTGGCCTGTACCCCAGCTTGTATAAATAAATAAATCTTTAAAAAAAAAAAAAAAAAAAGATGCTTATATAATATGTTCATTAAAGCATAGATATATCTACATAAAGAGATGTGTGTACATATGCATATATCTATATACATTAAACTTGAGATACTTTGTCTACCAATAAGGTAAAAGATTAACTTTTGTCTATGAATCTTTGTAATGCCTAATGTCATTTTTAAATAGATAAATTATGGTGTACTGATCCAATGGAATCCCAGCAATCCACTAGACATGATAATACTGATACCGGGCAAATGGCGCTTCAAAATTGGCCAAAGGCAGTGCCACAATTGCTTACCGGTCACTATCTTGGTTCTGCACCCAGGAGCACAATTGCAAGACTACTCAGGCTTAAGGAACAATAACAACGGGAGATTTTAACAAACAGGAAAAAGCAAAGAATTACTGAAGTCAACATATGGCCGTTTACCTTACTTAAAGCAATGTCCAGTCCTTTAAGTCCCAGAAAAGTAACAAAGGTGGCGTCTTCCCACCACTGCTGAGGTGGAGCTCCTCTTCCAAACAATAGGCCACGATTCCAAAATGGCGTCTTTCTTCTTCTGCAGACACGCAACAATCAGACCGTAGGCCAGGTTCCAACTCACGAGGACGACACAGAACACAACTGGAGATGCTCCCGAAACTGCCATGGTGCCCCAGCACAACACCAGGCCAACAACACTGAAAATAGCAACTACAGCGGCCAGATGCCCAACAGACTACACTCACACATTTTAGGAAGGTGCCTGCTTCTGGCCTCTGCCTTCTTCCTTCGGCTGCAGTAAAGACAAAACTGGGAGCAGTTTCCTTTGCTTGGCTACTTGCAAAGACTCCAAAGGTGCTGGGCCCAAAGTCACTGAAGATTCCAAAAACGCTCAATCCAAAACTCTATATCCCGGCAGCTCAAAACTTTTGGCGTCTGATTTCCAAACTCTTAATCTTCTTGGCTATATTTTCTGCCGCTGATTTCTCTATTCCGACATCATGGCGACTGATTCTTTTCCTACATCATGGCGACTGCTTCCTCTATTCCTGCATCATGGTGACTGACTTCCCCTCCTCTTTCAGTCCCTTTTATTTCTCATCAGAATCTCCACCCCAAACTGCAAACTTAGCATTTTCCCTGGGGCTATTCATTGTCATCAGCAAACCCCCTCCAGGGGGCACCAACTTTACCAGACTTTGGACTCAGTCTGGTTACAGTACAACTATACTATCATAAAAATAGGCCCAGAATAAATGACCTAGCTTTAACCACAGCAACAAAACAAACTATCTTTAAATCCACAAAAAGAATGTGATTTAAAGGGATGTCCATCAAAATGTTAAGTGCTCTCTCTGTGTGGCTGAATTTAGCATAGTTTACTTTCTTCGTTTATTTTAAAAATTTTTATGTGACAAGAATGCATTTTCTTAAAATCAGAAAAACACAAATCATATTCACAGAAAAAAATTAACTCTTGCCATCAAATATGCCCAGTCCAGCTACACTTGACTGCTGAAGTAGGAGATACATAGACATATAGAAAGAGAAACATATATAGATTAATACATAGATAAAATATGGATAGAGATAAATGTTGCCTTGTGAGAAGAACAGAAAAGTAGAATTCTGAGATTCAAGGTGAATTGGATATATCTTACTTTCCTTTGGAGTGACAGCATTTTTTCAAATACTCCTAATAAAGCTAATGGACACTAAGAACAATCCAAACAATATGCATTACAAAAATTCAAAGCACAAAAGCCGCCATTAGCTGAGGCTTTGGGTTTTCCGTGTCACAGGCCCTAGAAGAACTTTTCTGCCTAGAATAGATTCTTCCCAAGGCTCACATTTACAGTAAATGTAATTACACTTTAATGGCATTCATCTCATTCTGTCACTTTTTCCATAGTTCCTATTTTTAACGAGCACAATGGGAACATTTGTCCTCTGATTCACTGATGAATTTTCAGGCCAAGGAGTCTGACTTTTAAAATGACAGTACCCTTAATCCTATTGCTGATTTTTTAAATGAAGTAACAGCCTGTAATTAAAACAGTGGCGCACAGGCAACCTCAGTGGGATAAGAATAGCAACTCAGCACGGAATTCAGGTAACAGGATCTATCAGCTGCTATGCTGGATGGCAGGAAATGGAGAACAAGGTTTTCTGATATAGGCTCTGAGGCCTTGCAGGTCACTTCAAAGTCCTGCACTCAGTCCCGATGAAAAGGAGCACTGGCTCTTAGAGTCCTTTCTGTCAGGCCCACTCAGTGGGGGCGTCCAAATTCAGCCAGGGCTTTCACTCCTCTGGAGTGCTGGGATGGCAGTTCTGCCCACTCAAGCAGGGCGGGGGACTTCCAAACAGACAGGGCTGTTGGTAGCCTCCTCTTCAATCTAACACACAGCCAGGAGGACTCCATGTCACCTCCCCTTGAATGTCGGTGACATTCAACCAGCGAAATGTAGTGAGAGTGACTCCCTGGGATGCTTCAGTTACAAAACGTAGCACAGCTCACTTGCTCTTTTCCCATGTTCTTGGGACACTCCCTGTTAGATGTGCAAAGATAGGCCATGAGTGAGGGGATAGGAGTAAGCTATTCCAGCCTATGGTCCAGGTGGAGGCCACCCCTGCCTGAGACAAAGCCTGAGACGTTAAGTGAACAAGCTTGCAGATGACACAGCCCCAGCACCCTGTATCTCTCTCAGCATCCTGACCCCTGAAGCCAAGGCAAACCATGCCCACTTGATGCACAGAATATGAGTATAATAAAAGGGTGGCTGTTCAAGGGTTGAGGTGTGTGGTGGATAACTGGGCAGCAATAACAAATGAAGCTCCAGGTCTGACGCATGAGCTCACATAATAAACTTTTACTGTTACTGGGCCCTGTAGTGCAGCTACCGGGCAAGACTGGCATCTTACTAGGAGATGGAAATGTGGCTTCTATCCTGCTGGAGCCCAAGGCTCAAGTGTTCCCAGCCTGGGGGCATAGCCAGGTTGGAAGGACTAAGGTGAATAGCTTAGGCAGGAAGTATCAATGGGGGGTTGGGGAGGGCTCTGAAAAGAGAAGATAAGGAAATCCAGGAGCAAGCCCCAGAGGCATGTGGTCTGCCAGACCACAAAGCCAATGGTCCAGACTTGAAGTTGGGAGAGGCCCAGACTACAGACACTCTGTTCTTGGCTTCTGAAGAAAGAAGAGTCTTCCAGCGGTCACCTGGGAAGAGAAACCAAGGAGCTGTGCAAGTGACTGGGCAGCTGAATCTGCCTACAGTCTTGCTGCTGTCTGGAGAGAGCAAAGGCCCCAGCCTAGTATCTTACTGAGCTGTTGTTGGTGTGGGCCTAGGACTCAGGAAGAGCTGTTTGTGGGATCATTCGACATCTCCTGCTGCTGCTGCTTCTGTTGCTGCCTGTTCCAGTATCTGATGCTGTTTATCACAACCTTCAGGAAGCTGCTGTGGGCTGCTGCTGCATGGTTTCACCAGCTTCGACTGTGGGCCCCTCCAGCTGGGCTAGCACCGTGATTTGGACCCAGGCCCACTTACAGGCTGCCATGCCTCCAGGCGGGATGATTTCATCTTGGAGGAGAGACCTTTTGTTTGGGACTTCTGAACACTACGGACTCTAAGGTGAAATAGCGGGCCCCTTGTGGCTTTAGTGACTCTGTTTTCCGTTTGTTAAATAAACCCCTTTATTGTTTTTCCACAGACTTGAGTGGACTTGCGATTGTGTGCACAGGTTAAGAACTCAGTCACCTGTGCCTTATTGGACACTATCCTTGAGGCCTTTAGGACCCATAGAGTCCTGCATCATTATTATGTGCAAAGCTGTGTTCTAGAAAGACACATATATTAACTTGTATTATTGTTACAGGGCAACTCCAATGTGAAATGGGTTGGCCTGACTGTTGGTCCTCACCTGCTCACTTAAAAGGGACTTATAATGAGCTCAACTACAGGTACATACAAAAAGCATAATAAAAAGGGCTTATTTACAAAAAAGGGGGAAATGAAGAAATAACTCAGGGAGAAAGCGAGAGAGATAAATTGGTGAATGGGTCCTACCAGTTTTGCTGAAAGCCGGCGATAAGTCAAGGACCCCCAAGACCCACATGTCTGGTTATATACCAAACCTGGCTGCTTAACTCCACCCTCAGTTCCCAGCAATCCTCTCTTCGCGGTGATGACCTTATGGGATTTGTAGTCCTTGGTCTCTTGGATTTCTCTGTGCTGGTAGGGTCCATAAAACCTATTTGTGGAGTTTGTTCAGGATATCCTTTCCCCCAACATTAGAATTATAATACTAACTTTCAGACAACCCTGTGAGGTACATTCTATTGATATTATTGTCTGCATTATACAATTGAGAAAACTAAAAGTCAGAAAAGTTTAGTGACTTGCCCAGATCCACTGCCACTAAGTTGCAAAGGTAGGTTGAATTTTCATATTCAAAATGAAAGGTTGAATTTTCATATTCAAAATGAGGTGAGCTAGTGATAAAACATATACTCTTAAACTACTTTGGTAAGTACTTCGGTTCTGTACAAATCTTTATAACCTAAACCTTATGCATCTATTCCATGTACAAGCCCCAGATGTGCTCAGCCGCCTTTGTTTCTTTCTGCCTGGCTTTGCTAAGACTTGGTCAGAAGCTCCAGGGGAATCCAGGTATTTTAGATAGCACACCTCGAGGAAAGGAAAAAGCTAATAAAAAGACACTTTCTCCCTAGGAAAGGGCAAGTTCATTATGCACCTTTCAGACCGGCCTCATGATGATTCCTAGTTCTGTCCTGATTTTCTGCAGGCCCCAGGCAGAGGCTAATTTTCATTGCTGCAGCCACGCATGCAACTAGAGATTGCTTCTTGAATTGCAAGCTCCTGATTAACAGGCATTTTATTTGCTTGCATGTTGAGTTCCTTGAGTTCTTGTGTGTTTACTCAGCAGGCCTGCTGTCTCCAAAAGAGGACACTGCATGACAGTGGCCTTGGAGGGCCTTTGGGGGCCCTTAGGTGTCGGATTTCTTTACAGCAGCAAACATTTATATGCACCCACTAGCAAATCCCACTAGACAAAAGATAATGCTTTTTGGTCTTTTAGCAAAAACTCTCCCAAACTACTACTGCCACCGAGAAGGTTTTCCTAAAACCATGGGGTCAAACTGGTTGTGGTACTGTTAGGTCATGCAAAGATCTGTTCAGTCTCTTTTATTCTAAATATTAATCAAAAGTTAACAATGTCTTGGGATCCATCCCAAACAAATAAAAGCCCCAAACAAAAATGACATAGCGTCTTATCCACTTACAGTTCTACTTGCAGACGAGACAAACGTTTTAACATAAACATAACTGCCAACACAAGACCTCCAAATAGCACTAATTCTTCCTTCCCTTTCCTTCCATTCTACCTATCCTTCCTCTTTTCTTTTTCTCTCCCTGCCCCGCACCTTTGTTCTTTCTTTCGATTGTGTGCTTATTGGACTTAGGGTGAGAACTATGGAAAATAACAAATATAGTGGATGTGGGGAGAGTGCTGGGAGAAATTGCACCCATTTGAAATAAGCCACTATGTGTTACAAAATCATTAGAAGCAGCTCCTAGAATTCCTTTTGAAGAAACCTCCCAAAGAGTCATTATTTACTGACTGAAGCATAAAAACATATCCAGAACCCTGAAGGGGGCAATCCTACACCTGTAAGTCATATACAGTGTTGTAAACCAATGCCACCTCAATTTAAAGAAAATAAAAATGTAACATTGAAAGATCGTGCTTATAAGACTTTTCAATGCCAAGAATATGTTGGGAAGTATGTAAGCAGCAGGGTCTGTTGAGGCAAGTTTGGAGAGGTTAAACAAGATGCCTAGGGAGTTCTCAAATTTAGAGAATCCTGTGCGATGTCCTGTTCCTACCTGATTCTATGTTCCTCATACTCTTTCTAACACTACGAAAACCGAGAAATATGCCTTGAGTCCAGCGATCCTCATCCTACTGTCTCTGAATAGGGACATACCCTTGTGAGTTGCACATTATTTTAAAAGATTTCACTTCCTAAACATTGGAAGAAAACAGGAATGTCCAGATGCCACCCAGCTGTGTACCACCTCCTCTCTTTCCACCATAATGCTGTTCCCTTAATTTAGAGGGTGAATCCATTAAAGAGGCTGATGACCAGTCTGAAATAACCCAATCGACTATTTATGCAGTAAAGATTTTACCTAGAGAAAAATCAAAGCCAAAAACTCAGCATTTAATCCACGGGGAGGAGAGGTGTCTTGGTGAGTGGGAACTGCCTCTTGTGAGAACATAAATGCATTGTGTACTTTATACAGGTTTCTGCTCACTAGGACAGCAAGAAAGTAGAGGATAACCAAAAAAGAGAGGTGAGCATTTCTTAACATTCTAAGAAAAATGTAAAAGAACAGGAAAAAGGAGATTACACAAGGAAGATTATGTAATGGTGGATATTTACAGGGAAGAAAACTCTAAGAAGTTAAGAGATGTAATTTAAGATTCTTCCAAATTGTACTGACAAACTTACTTTAAGAGTCTCTGTGTCATGTAAGGCCCAGTTTATAATCACAAATACTAGGACCAGGCCTCCCTGGTGGCGCAAGGGGTTAAGTCTCAGCACTGTGAAGCTATCCGCAGTGACTGTAGCAAGAGTTCCCCGGCCAGGGAGCGTCCCACATGGCGCAGCAGACCTCTCCTGCCTCACCCTCTGTTCCTCTCAGCAGTGTACTTTAGTCAGTCTGCCTGTTCTGCTCCCCACTCTGTCTTTTGTGAATCTTTTCACCTACCCCCAGACCTCCGGCTTACACCCCAGCTTAGTATGCATAAATAAAATCTTTTAAAAAAAAGCCAAAACCAAATACTAGGAGCAAGCAGTTAATCTCAAATGAGCAAATCTATCATGATATCAAACCTCAAAGTGTTCAAACACTGGATGCTGCTGCCTCTGCTAACCAAGATGATGTCAGTGCCATAGCTATTAGAACACTAGCAACTCTAAAACATGAACAGATTGTTCTAAGTACTTGACATCTTAGCTCATTCAGTCCTCACAATAACCAGTTGAGTTGGATCCTTTTTACAGACAAAAAGAGCAGAACAGAAGGGGGAGACACATTGTCAAGGGCACCATGAGAAAACCACCAGCTCTGCTTCAGGTCATGATAAAAATGAAGTAATCTACTCTAAAAAGGTTGGTCCTTGGGGTAATTTGGGGTCACCCCAGGTTTCTAGGTGTAGTCCTGAGCCTGACATATTTTTGAATACTCTTTGTTAACAGAGATAATAAAAATTTGGGGATAGATTTGTATCAAGCCCGTTGTTGATTTAGCTATAAGCTAGAATGCCAATTTATTCAATTAGAAGTTCATAAACTTCTATTGATTCATAGTTCAGTAACTTTTTCACTGTGCCTCAAAGCCAAAAGAAATTTCTAAGTTTCAGCAGGGGAGGGGGGGGCGGGGGCGGGGGGAGAGGGGAGGATAAGGGCACAAAATGGAATAGAAAAGAACACAAGGGACCATGGAGATGGATCACGGGTGAATTGGTGGTGGGCTACCCAAGGGGAATCCAAAATGTAAAAGACATAAATAACAATTAAAAAAAAAAGAAATTTCTAAGTTTCTTTTATGAAGTAATTAGGGCCAAACAACTTAATAGGCAATTATGTCTCAGAGACTTCTAGCTGATTGAAAATATATACACACATATGAAAATTGAAAGAAAAATAGTATACTTAATACTTGCAAAAGTGATGTAAGTACCTTTTGGACACTGCATACTTTCTCTGGCCTTGGAATTGATACTGCCCCTGTTATATGGCAGAAGGGAAACTCAGACACCAGGGCTATAAGAAGAAGCAGGTTATTGCACCAGTGCTGACTCAGCAGAATCAAATCCAAAGGCTGAGCCCATCTGTAGGAAGTCAGGGGCTTATATACACTTACAGTTTCTACAAGGTTCTGGGTGGGTTTGCATTGGCAGCTGTACATGGTCAGGTACGATGTGGCGCCACACCAAGAGGCAAGCTGTATAGCTGCATACCAAGGAGCGAGTAAAGGGCCAGTTGGCATGGGGCCCCTAGGTCCATTCTACCTCTTGGCAACACACGGTCTAACATGAAGCAAGATCCATACAGGAACCAAGCCGCATACCAGGAACTGAGCAAAAAGGTTGTTACTAAGACCCCGCCAGGCTTTTTAATCTCAGGTCACCATGCTTTACCCTACCCGTCATTTCCTACTCCACAGTGATTTTTGAGCCAAACCCACTTTTGTCATAGCACCTGCCCAAACCCAGTTTTGGAAAGATCTGACACCATCGAAAGGAACGCAGAGAAATCTATGAACTACTTACAGCCAGGAGTTCCTATGGTGCTGATAAACATGCAGCGTTGTTATGTTTTCCTTGAAAACTTAGATATCCTGCTCCCGTGAACTTGTTTTAGGACTCTGGGGTACCTCGGCACAAAGTTTGGAAACTGCATTAACTCAACAAAGAAATGGAACCATCAAAGACATCTCACATTTTCTTCCTAGTAGCATTGGGAAACCAAAACAAAATTAGAAAATCCTTTGGAACCCGAGTCAGAAAGGGAGATGATTTGGAGCTGACCAATGTACCTTGATTTGGTGTTACACTACAGACCTGTAGAGATTGCTTGAGTGTGTGTGTGTGTGTGTGTGTGTGTGTGTGTGTGTGTATTACACTACTTCATCTGGATATATCAAATACCACTATAGAACAAAAAGTTCTATATTTTTCATTACAAAATTTTTTTTCTCTAACATTTGCTAAAAGGCAAAGGATTGATTTGTTAACTATTCAACTTCTTACTAACTACAACTGTTTATGAAATATGTATTTTGAAGTGTTTCCTTAGAATTTTTAAATCACCATCTCAGAGAAAGGCACATAAAGTATTTCTAATTAAAAAACGTACCCACTTTAAGAAGTATAAAAGGGGGCCTCCCTGGTGGCGCAGCGGTTGAGCGCTGCGCTGTGGAGCTGTCGGCAGCAGGATGCAAGTTCGAAGCCCAGTAGGGGAGAATCCCACATGGTGCAGCAGACCTCTCCTGCCTAGCCCGCTGCTCCCCTCAGCAGTGTTTCCTTCAATCTGCCTGTTCTGCTCCCCACTCTGTGTCTGGTGAACCCTCTCGCCTCCCCACGCCTCTGGCCTGTACCCCAGCTTGTATGTATAAATAAATAAATCTTTAAAAAAAAACGTATAAAAGGGATACTAGTAGTATTTTTCCTGCTGAAGTTGCTATTGCCAACATTTTATTTTAATTTAAAGATTTATTTATTTATGCACACAAGCTGGGTTACAGGCCAGAGGCATGAGGCAGCGAGAAGGTTCACCAAAGACAGGATGGGGGGCAGAACAGGCAGACTGACAGAAATACACTGCTGAGGGGAGCAGCGGGCAAGACAGGAATGGTCTGCCGTGCCATGTGGGAATCTCCCTGGCTGGGCGTCGAACTCGTCGCCACTGCTGACAGCTCCACAGCAAAGTGCTTAACCACTGCGCCACCAGGGAAGCCCTATTACCAACATTTTAAATGTCAATAAATAGATTCAGGAAGTTAATCTTTCAAAATTAAAAGCTAGAAGGTAAAGTTAAAATAACCTAATGCAGTTTTACCCACAATGGGATATAAGTACCTCATTCATCAATTCTAGCTCATTTCCCCCTCCTTTCTAACCTCTGAATTCCTGGTGCCTCTTGTAGCTATTGTCCAGGTGACATCGCTGATCACATTGTTATTGCTGCCACCCTCTGGTATGATCAAGGAAGTACCAGCATTAAAATGCCAAAAAGGATGTCAGAGCAGGACTCCTGATGGAAGAACATTACTGTTATTGTGTTGTAGGAAATCAAACTTTTCTCACTGCCTTTATAAATATCTGATATTCTGCAGTTTCAGCCTATGTATGAAGGTATGGATTTATTTAACATATTCGGAATTTATATAGTGTCTTAATTCTGAGAGTGTCTTTCACCAATTAGAGAAATCTTTTTTTTCCAAATATTTCATCATATAATAGTCTCAAGTGTTTTCAACATTGTCCTTCCAACACTCTAAGAGGTATGTTAGACCTTCTCAGTCTCTCCTCACATCTCTTAAGCTAACATTTATATTCCCACCTTTTTGTCTGTGTGTGCTACATACTGAGTAATTATCTGACTCTACTTTCCAGTTCATTAATTCTTTTTCAAAGCTTATTTTTGTAAAGGATTTATTTTTACATAAGGAATTAACGATTTATTCTTTTACTGAAGCATCTCTTATTATTACTTCATGAAGTAACTGAAAGGCAATGAGGATTAAGTAGCAGTAAGGGACAGGGAATACAGATGCTCTTCTGTTGAACATTTCAAGTGGGGAGAAAGTGAGGTAAAAGCTGTTTCCTCAGTGATGGGCTTGACTTTATCAGGAAATGCTTCTGCTGTTACTAAAAGAGACCAAGTAGGAAGTTAATTCTTTCATAAAACACAAGTCCAGAGGGGTAAATCCAGAGATTAATTACAGAGGTTCCATGTCTCCAGGATGATCCTTACTTTTAGCCTCCATTAAGATACCCTGTGGCCGACATATGCTGCAATCATATATACATTTTAGCAGGAAGTAGGAGGAGGTTAAGCTCAAAAAGGGTATGTGCTGATTAATCTTTTCAAGAAAGCTGTTCTTAAACTACCAGTCAACTTCTGCCCACCTCTCTCTGTCTGATGAGCTGTACTCAGAAGTCAGGAGTTTCACTTCTCCCAATCATTTAATATTCTAACTTTCTAGAATCATTTCTCACCAATCACTTAAGAAAGGGCCACAAGCACTTGCTTAAACACACTTCCCCATCACCTTCCCTCCAACAACAGAAGACAGGTCTCGGTATCCTTCTCATCTGGTTTCCCCTGCTCACTATGTGTTTCTGCTGTGGAATTAGACACGCTTACTGCACGTGTGCCAAGTCCTATGGCTTCTGTCACATCACTGGTGCTCCCAATGAAACAGAAAGAAGAAGATAATTGCAAATATTATAGGCAAGTCTCCCAGAATTAACCTGCAGAACTTGGGAGGTCAGGTTCTAAATCACAATATTGATTTTAGAATAGACAAGCTTTTCTCTCTCATTTTAAATCAAGTTCAGTCAGCAAAAGTAAACAACTGCCAAGAGCCCAGAGTGGACAGACAGGCTCATTCATCCAGTCCACGGGCACCTGGCTTTTGTTGTGCTCAAATGAAGTGGCTTAGTCTGGGTGGAGGCAAGAATGTGAGGCAGTTATCACACGTGCACATTTCAAAGTGGCCTAGTGAACATTTAGAATAGCGCCGTGAGTGGCTTCGCAGTGGAACAGGGCTGGGTGTGCTCCATCGCCGCGGATGCTGCCCACACATTCCGGCACGGCTCTCCCTCTCTCTGGTGAGCGTGCACACTGCAGCTCTCAGGCGAGTGTAGCAATCAAGTTTTTCACCTTTATTCTTCCCACACATTTCACTTTAATGTCAGTTACCAACAGAAAATCTAAAAGGTCAGCTTTCCCACAAAACCCAGTGAGAGTGAGAGGACTGATCAAACTGTTTCAAACCTGCAATTAAAACCTTCAAGGTAAACCAACAGAGAATGTTTTTCTCACAGTGGTGGCTGTCATGTGTGACAACAAAATATTCACTAATACAGATACTGCTCACAGATAAAATGGGTCGCAGCTTCTTATTATTCTTTGAATTACAGCAAAAATGTACTCTGCAATATAATCTGGAGAAATTCTGTGCCTGGCCTGATTTATAATTTTATGATTCACACCAGTATTAAGCATTGCATTATTCAACAAAAATTTAGGGATGATTTCCCCTGATTTTTCTGTTAATGTCAATTTTACAAGTACCAAATGCTAAGAAGATCCTGGTTCAGAAATCATCTTGATATGCTTTTTTTGATTGAGACTCTATGTTGTGCTTATATCTGTTTATTTCTAAAAAATAATTTAATAGAGATTAGTTGACATGCCCATGGTCTGAGACAAGAAGTTATTTTAACTAGAAAAAACCTTTAATTACAAATGGCAGCACACTGGGATCTTTCAGTTATTGCTTTTATAAAACAATTATTTATTCCATAAAAATTATTGCCTGTTTTTTTAAATAGGATAAATGCCAAGATTTTTTCCTATAGATCATTCCATTATTTGAGTCAATACTATTACAATCTTTATAAAAGAATAAAAATGAACAGTAACGTCACTGCAAAGTTTCGTTTGCAAGTTTTTCTACTGTATAATTTATTAATATTATTAAAAAAACTCTACATATTCCTTTACATAGTCATAGGTCGACAAACAGTAAATAGTTTTGTGGTTTACTTAAAATATAAGTGAGGAAACCAGAAATTTGTCATAACAATAGTGGTTTCCTTTTTTAAGGAAATGTTATTAATTTTAAAAGAGTTCCAACAAATTTAACAGGATTCTAAGCAATGATTATTTCTGAGGTCTGAGATTCAAATCTTAATTAAAAAGGCTAATACCGAAGGATTTAATCCTACATTTTCTTTTTTAAAAAAATCCAGATGACCTGTCACATTGAGAAGGCTGGACACTTTACCCCAGCTGCAGCCTTAATCCTCCTCAGAGTCGCTGCCACTCCTCATGGGCACTGAGCACCGCACCGAGGACAGCAACTTGTCTTCGACTGGTCTCTTAGGGTTTTCCTCCAGGTCTGTCTTGATTGCTCCGGACTCAGACAGTTTCCATTCCAACTCTACACAGCAAAGAAAAAGCAAGTCACCTAAGACAATCTACATAGATTCCCTCACTCTCCAGTCCACTCAATTTTTTTCTTTTTTTGTTAAATTTATCTATTTATGCATACAAGAGCTGGGGTGTAGACCAGAGGTGTGAGGGGGTGAGAGGATTCACCAGAGACAGAGTGGGGAGCAGAACAGACAGATCAACCGAAATACACTGCTGAGGGGAGCAGCGGGTGAGGCAGGAGAAGTCTGCTGCACCATGTGGGAAGCTCCCTGGCTGGGGATCAAACTCATGATGCAGAGGCTGCTGATAGCTTCATAGTGCTGGGACTTAACCTCTTGCGCCATGAGGGAGGCCCCACTCAGTTTTTTTCTAAGCAGAAACAATATTTAATGACAATTTAATTTTAGTGCCATAATTATAAGGGGCGGGGTGAGAATCAGACATTTAAGAAGGAAAACAAAAATAATTTCAAACACTTTTTCAGAAGGTGAGACCAAATAAGATATTCCAAAGCTATATGGTGCCTGAAATAAAAAACAAAGACTAAACCTATCTTCTAATGACTGATTTCAGTTGAACAATCAATCCCAGGAAAGAAATCAGCAGGAGACAAAGACAGTCTTTGAAGGCCAGCTGCTGGCAATTTTGTCACTGCATCTAATTTAGCTAATAGAGAATTCCGAAGTCTTATGTCCAGCACCTCAATGCATTAAAGTCAAAGGAAAGGGGCCTCTCTGGTGGCGCAGCGGTTGAGCACTGCTCTGTGGAGCTGTCGGCAGCACGCGATGTGGATGCGAGTTCCACGCCCAGCTGGGGAGATTCCCACATGGCGCAGCAGACCTCTCCTGCCTCCCCCGCTGCTCCCCTCAGCAGTGTTTCTGATCTGCCTGTTCTGCTCCCCACTCTGTCTCTGGTGAGCCCTCTCGCCGCCCCACGCTTCTGGCCTGTACCCCAGCTTGTATGTATAAAGAAATCAATCTTAAAAAAATAAAAAAATAAAAGTGAATCGATGTAGTGATACTCTGCTCTGATAGCCAATTTTACTTCAGTCCTGTAAATTTAAAAGTGCTTCATCTATACACACACACGTAAAAAAGCATGTCATTAATACGTTCATGTGAGTTAAATTAAAATAAATGATGTGATCTTCAGATATAACTTTAAAAATCAAATTCCACTGGAGAGACAAATAGAGCTTATTAGCGATCGTTATTAAGTATGTATATTTTATAGTTAATTGTGCCCTCTTTTAACTGAGAATGATTAGAACCCATCTGTAATTGCCCCTAAAATATCCATCTATGATGAGAGATTCAATGTCTTTCTTCTTCTTTAACAATCACTGGCACAGAAGCAAAGGTGAATTCAAAAAATCATCAACATGTACCGTAACAGAAATATCCCCTCGCCACCTCTCAAGTGTCTGGACCACCTCTAAGAGGACTTACCATCTCTTGTCAGGCTCATGCCACCAAACACTAGAGGTCCAATAAACTGAGCCTTGATATCACCTTCAAGGTAAACAAATATCGTGGGCAGATTCCGATCAGGATAATTTGGTATGCAGGTTGTTGAAATGGCCTTGATAAATTTGACATTAGGAAACTTCCTGGCAAGTTCACTGAAGTGTTGATTTATCAGAGCACAGAGGGGAATCCTATAAGATAAACAACAATTGTGAGAGGGGAAGAGAATTGCAACTGTGTATTTTTTAAAGGACAAAGATCAATTTCCCTTCTGCTCTATGTGAAACCTCCTTAACAAAAACTTCACAATGATTCTGCTGCTTCAGTCAAGATGAATTGACATTTTTCAAGAACTTTCTAATATGTGCAAGTTAAGAACTCAAAATCCATGGGTCTCCCTGGTGGCCTAGGGATTAAGTCTCAGCGTTATCACCACTAGGACCTAAGTACAATCCCCCAACAGGGAGCTGACCGACACATGGCGCAGTGGACCTCTTCTATTTCGCCTGTGTTCACCTCAGCAGTGTATTTCAGAAGGTCCACCTGTTCTGCTCCCCACTCTGTCTCTGGTGAATCCCTTCACCCCCTGCACCTCTGGCCTACACCCCAGTTCTACTAAAAAAAAAAAAAAAAAAGTATTTAAAAAAAAATACTCAAAATGCAAAGTCCAATTTAATTTGACCTAACAATCTGTCAGAAAAACAACTTCAATGTAAAAGATAATTATTATGTCCTTCTATAAGACTGAATGAGAGAACATTCAAGATTTAGAATGTGAGTAACAGGTCAGAAAGCATTTCCTGCTTTAAGGAAACTCCTACACCAGCACTGGACTCCCCAAGCTGGGCACAGACTGGAGGCGAGAACCAATGGTGGACCAGTGCTTCACCTTACAAGAACATATCATAAAGTCATTCTCACCATCCACAAGTGATGATTACATGGAATTTTGAAATGCCAAAGTTTCTCAAAAAGTATAAATAACTTAGAATTTCCTTTTCAGTAAGGGCAAACTCTTCACTGCTACATTTTAATAAATGCATTTGCATTTGTCACAAATACCGCTTTAAAAGTCTTAAGACAAAAATCAGGCACTAAGGTTTGAACAGATTAGTAACAAAAACATATAAAACACTAGTTAGAAATAAAGTCCTCCAATATGGGTTAAGGCCAAGATGTTCAAGACATAAATTCAAATTAACATTTTAAAGAGTACATACAATCAACTCACCCTTGTTTGTAAAGGTGCAAGATTACCCACAAGCCCTCCCCAGCTTTAGTAACTTCTTGAACGTAATCCTTTCCCGAGATTTCTAAAACTTCTCCAAATTTGTTCTTCAATTTAGTTGCTTTCCACTCAGCCAATCTTTGCTGCCTATACAACAGAAGGACAGAGGTGGATTAAACACATACGCATGCACACACACACCTCTTTCAAAAAACAACTTTTGTAAAGGTCCACATTTCGTCGCTTCAAGGCCAAAGGCTAAGTCTGGTTCACTGAAATACGCCATATCATAATTTCATTATAGTCCTTTCCAAATGTTATCTTAATTGGAAAATTAATTTTTCAAAGGGCACACATAAAATGAACTTTTCCTCTTGGTAGCACTAACCTGTACATTTCAATAGCACGTTCATCCTCCTCATTAAATTCGTCTTCATTATCTTCTAGTTCTTCCAAAGTCATATCTTCATATGTTTTCACTGAATTAAGTTGGCAAAAGACAAAAAGTTCCAAAGATGAACAAACAGGCATTTTGCTATTTTCCTTTCTGTACAAAGCATCATCAGAAGACTCCCAGTTCCCATAAAAAGTATTTCAAGTTTTAATATTATGCTAGTAAATAAACTGAGTGTTTTTAAAAGATAAAACTGTTGATATCTGCAGATTATCTTACTGCCACATAAAAATAAGGAAATGAATCAAAGTTTTAAGTTTCTAAAACTGTTCAGAGCTGTATTTGCCTGAAATCACCTGTCTGATCTACAGGCACGCACATGCAACAGTTCTCAGGAACTGGAAGGAGAGCAGTCGGCACCCTCCCCAGCACACCCTCCCCAGCACACCCTCCCCATGTGGGAAGGGGATTCTCATACCACTTCTTAGTCTTTTCTTGTGAGTCACAGGCAGCTCTATCTTTGCTTTTAACCACTGCTATAAAATTTGTATTGTGTTTCTATAGTCGTAAACACTCTTATTTCTTGACATCAAATCGAGATTTGTTTCCTGACCCCATCCCTGCTCTTATCAAGGCTGACATTACCTCCATTTCTTGACTGATGAGCAGCATTTAGCCCACCCCATCACTGCCTTCCCTTTGGAAAACTGTCCTCCTATGGCTTCTAGGACACTTCCTTTCCTCCTGCCTCTATGGCTGCAACTCCTTTGGACCCTTTACTGATCTGACTCCTTTTCTCTTTATCTGTACCCACTCACTCCCTGTGATTATACCTCATGATTTTAAATAGTACCAACATGATAAAAACTCCCAAATAAATACCTTCAGCCCATACTTCTCCGATTTGGAGAAAAACTCACCCAGCTGCCCTCTAAACATCCTGTTTATCTAATAAAAATCTCAAAGTTCCTATGTCCCAAACAGAGTTCCCAGTCTTATCTCCAAACCTGTTCCTCTCCAAGCTTTCCTCATCTGTGTGTGGTAACTCCATCCACTAGGCAGCTAAGCCCCAACCTCGGAGTCATCCTTGATTTACTCTCTCTCACACCCCTCACAGGACACATCAGAAAATTCTGCTAGCCTCACCTTCAAAATACATCAGATCTGGCCACTTCACACCACCCCCTCCACTACCACCATGCAGGTCTGAACCACTGGTATCTTGTGCCTGAATTACCTGAGTTTCCACAGTGGTCTCTCTGTTTCCTGCCTTGTTCCCACAGTTCTTGCTCAGTAAGGCAACAACTGAATGGTGCCATCAACAGGACATGTCACTCCTGTATTCAAACCTCCAATGACCCCCACCTCATTAGACATAAAAGCCAAGGTCTTTACTAGAAGTTATCAATACAAAGTCATAAATGGTTTGGCTCAGCTCTTAGTTGCCTCTGAACTTTCTACTACCTTCCCCCAGTGATATAGCATCAGATTCTCCAAAGTGCTTTTCACTTGCTAAAGTACGTCAATTTACCTGTCTAAGGGCAATTCAAATATCTTCTCAGTGAGGCCCTCTCTATCCCTATTAGAATTATACTCCACCAGTCTCCAACCTTTTCAAGGACTTGTCCTGCCTTATATTCCTATATTTCAATTTTTTATGTATTCTGTCTCTCCCACTAGAATTTAAATTACATGAGAACAAGGATTTTTGTCTGGCCAATGAACAGCTAAATCCTACTGCCTTGAATTGTACCTCATACACATTAATCATTGAATAAACATTTGCTGGAAAAATGCTTTGCAATAAATCCTCCTCTAAATTAGCTCAAACATGTACACAGGGAACAAAAGTACCAGACTCTGTAATTAATGGTTCAAAACTTTGGCATGAATCAGAAATCTTTTGAGGCATTTGTTTAAAATGCAAGTTTCTGGACAGCTTTCTTGCCCACGGACCTCCATGTACAAGAAAGACCATGGGGGTGCCTTTCTCTTTCTCTCTCTTTCTTATTTATTTATTTATTTATTTATTTATTTATTTATTTCTCTTTCTTTCTCTTTTTCCTAATAAGCCTGTCCTTTTAAAATGTGGAAGAAAAAAATGCAAATTTCTGCTTACCCTTGACTTAAGATTCTGATTCAGAAATGACTGATTATTCTTACAAGCCACCCAGGGATTTCGATTCAGGTGGTACAGCTACTTTAGGAAAATCTTTTTCTCAGAACCCACAAATTGCAAATATCTTATGCTACCTCATATTAAGCCATTTAAATATTCTCCATCAAACCACAAAAATAGTAAAGGATAAGCTCAGGAGAATAAAATACTAAAGACAATGAACAAATTACCATGACATTATCCAAAGTGAACCCAGACCAGAAAGTCAAGACTCAGATTTCTTCAGGATTATCACATGCTCCTCTGACAAAGTCAAAAAAATGTGGAAATGAAGGAAGCCTCTGAAATGCCCCTACTTCTACAGAAGTCGAAGGCAAGAGACATCCTGACTTGCCTGCAGTACCTCAGATCGGTCCATTCCAACACTCCCATCCTTGGTTATCGATCCTTGCTCTGAGTATCTTTCTATCACAATAGTTAGAGGCTTGAAGGTGTTTCTTATATTCTATACACAGAACAAAGAATACAAGCAAGCTCACCAACTGACTGCTGAAGGACTCGCTGCTCTTCCTCTTCTGCCTCCTTTTCCAATTCTTTCAAATTATCCTTTGAGGGCAAGATGCCCTTTTTGCGTAGGATGTCATTCCACTCAGTGTCTGCGTTGGGGTCCTAGAAAAGATGAAATATAAGTACAAAGCCCAATATGGAGGATGCCATGATGGGTGAGAGATCAAATAGAAAAGGTGATGGAAAGAGAGGAATGCAAGCCAAATTATGCTGTGGCCCATTTCTAATAAAGTGCCCAAAGGCCACAGTATCTATTCTACTCTTCTTGTTCCCCTCTGTCATTCCCCTATGAGGAGCTACTTTTAAGGTAAAAATCAGAATATACTGGAACACAGGATGCACAGATCAGCATTGATGCTGACAAGAAGGCTATGACCTGGTTTCTGTTTAATACTTTTATTATCAACTTGAAGTAATTCAATTAACAGACATTTATTAAGTACCTACTAAATGTAAACTTTTGTATTAGATGCTAGGCATGGCAAATGGAAGAGGCATCCATGTTACTGTCAGGAGGAAGAGATAGACAATGAACCAGTAAATACACAAACATATACACAGTGTATTACAAACTGTGGCAAGTACTACTTGCCACAAGTGCTACTGATTGAAGTAGAATCAGAGGGTAGAGAACCTGATGCTGTGCTACCCGAATTCTCTAATGGCCAAACTGAGAGGAGGAGCTCTTCCTGCGGAATAGCTCTCAACAGTTAACATTCATTGAGTACTAGGTGGTGAGCACTCCTCTAAGTCTTTTACCTATATGTAGCTAGTTAACTGTCATGCTCGGATCTCTTTGGAATAATGGAGCTCAGACCTCTTTGGAATATGAAATCAAGGAGCACTAGGGAAAGGGCAGCCCAGCTCTGTGTCATGGTATAGAGCTGATACATAGCAAGTTAAAAAAAAAAAAAAAAGGAACAGACTCATTTCCACAGGCACAGGGTAGTTAGGGTTGACACCTGAAGGGTTGACATTTTTAATCAGGGAATTGAAAGAGAGAACATGCAGAGGACAGGCTCTCTCCAGCTTCCTCTTCACCACATAGGAGTGTATGGTTTGTGGCAGACACACTATTTGTCATGACAGTCTTTTCCAGCTCCCACACTAACCCCATTCCTAATCTGCCACTTAGTCAAAGGATTTAATTAGAATTCCTGACTATAGCAAAGTCTGGGAGGCAGTAAAATAACTCTTGGAGCAGGGTTCTTGGACAGTAACAAAATGCAGTTGTCGAAGATTGCTGCTCATCAAAGTGCCCATTTTCATTGTGTTTTCATTCATTTCCTCTCACCTGTAGTCTAATTTCATTCGCAATTTCCAAGTACAAGAAATGGATGAAACTGGGAGTTTGGTTTTATCCAAGAAAGGAATAAGCAAAGAGGATCCTTAGGGTGAGTACTGGAAGCCTGGAGTCAGAGCCAGAGAGCACCTCAACCTTAACGGCGTTAGAGTGTAACTAACCTCTCATCCACCTTATATGAAATGAGGAAACCAGGGATTCCCCAGTCTTTTCACATTATGGGACCCTGCACTTCTCCAAGCCTCAGCTTCCATATAAGTATAATGGACCTATAACCCAGAACACACCCACTCAAGTGCTCATTAAAAGTTAATACGTAGTAATTTTGTCAGGTGGAATCCGGTGAGTCCTTCACAAACCCCACTGGGGGGAAAGAGAGGCACTCTCAAGGGCTGGGAGTCCCAAAAGGTAGCGACTTGAGGGGTAGGGTACAAAGTGGTGGGAACGCCCCGCCCGCGCGTCCCGGCGGGACAGACTCGCCCTCCCACTGTGCGCCTGCGCCGGGCTTGGGCTCGCGTGGCTTTCCCAGTGCCTGCGGCGCCCAATGTACCGACGGCCGGGCGGACACTGCCGCCGACGCGGACCCAAAGGGGCACTCGAGCGGTCGCTACCTCCAGGCCTGGCGCCCCCGGCCCTGCTCACCTGCATCTCGACTCCGATCGCTCAAGCCAGGCCAGCCACAGCACCCCCGCCCCTTAGCTCTCTTCCACGCACGCGCGTAGCCACCGCCGGCTTCACCAACCCGGCCTCGCCCCGCCCCCAGGAGTGAAAGGTGGAGCCAGGGAGGAAACGAGGTTCGGAGTCTGCGCCCGCTGCTCCAGGAACCGGCGGGGAAGATGTGCGCATGCGTGAGGCATGACGCGCCTATGCTCTGTCCTTGCAGGGGAGCTGAAGTGAATCAGAGCCCACTCCGCGCGCTCCCTTATTAGGGCAGGCCTTCAGCCTAAGAGGGTGGGTCTGAGTGGAGGTGCCGAGTTTGACATGTCCAGCTGCACACGCTATCCAGGTTTATAAAGTCAGAAACAGATGCATTTCAGTGATCCTGTGTTACTCTAACACCTAGAACTCTCGTTGCAGTATTGGATAATACGATTAACATACATTTGAGAGTTTACTATGTATCAAGCACTATTCTGGGTTCTGCAGATAGAACAATGATCAAAACAGACAAAAAGAGAAAAGTGGGAGGCATTTCAGTTGGTTAAACCTCAGGTGATTCATATTTGAAAAATGAATGACCGTGTGGTGGGCATGGGCTGAGTAAAAATCAGCAGCCTGAAGTGTAAAATGCAGGCACTGGGCTCCAGGTTTGTGTCTACACAGCACTCCAAATTTGAGGTAAGAGAACGATCTTGCTCCTGAGTATGACCTGAACTAACTTGCTGCCTTCTGGCAACCAAGTAGACATAGGTAATACTAGAGACATCTGTGGGGTAGACTTAGGATTCTTACTACTAGAACCATCTGAGAAACTACAACTGTCCCAGGGCCCCACCCCTGGTCAAATTAAGTCCCTGAAGATGAGGCATGGGATGAGATTTTCTTAAATATCCTCAGCTATTGCTAATGTGTGCAAACATTGATACAGAAGGAATCAAATGATTCCTTGAGGGCGAGGAGCTTTGATTTAATAATTTATAAGGATCCTAAATTTTGACCTAATCCTTCACAGAATTAGAGGCCTCTTAGACTACTTGTTTATTCATTTATCTGGCAGCAAACTGGAAATGAATTTTTCTCAGTCGCAGAAACCAGGACCAGGAATAGTTTGGGGTGGGTTTGACTCTACATTTCTTGTGTCCCCTACAACAATAGAGCAGGTGCTGTTGTATCCTTTCTTCATTCCTAGCCTTAGGTATTTCCTGAAGCCAAGCAAGACTCACCTCCACCACTGGATCCCTCTCCACAGCTATTAACAAATTCAAAGACATCTCTTGTGCCAGCAGGCGTGGGGTAGGTTCACTATTGATTTGGGCAGCTGGATAAAAAGAGTCCCTGGGCCCTCAGTGGATTTTACAGGTTTTAATGGTCTCTCAGGGAACCAGGTACACAGGCACACCAGGCAAGGACCCTGCATGCCTGGAGGCAGCATGGGTTGAGCAGGGGGCTGGGAGGCAGGTGGGCAACTGAGCCCCCCAAGCCCCCAGGAATCTCTATGATTTTCCTCTGGGCTCTCTGGTGTTCTCTATCTCTTGGCATCATCTTGTGGTCTCACCTTTTCTGTAGTCACCCCACTTATCCTCCCTCTTAGCACATCCTCTTAGGGGCAGGTGTGCACACTTACACATGCGCACACACCATGCTCCAGGTGCCCACAATCAGGCACACATGCCCCGAGCCCATGCTGCCAAGCGCTTCCTGCATCAACACTATCAAGGACACAGGTGATCTCCAGAGGCTAGTGGTGTAAAAAGCCTAATTAATTCATTTACCCTACAGCATCTTTGAATAAAATCTCTTTGCCACCACAGAAAAATTTCCACAAAATCAAACCTCTGAACAAATGACTAGAAACAAATAGCACACATACACAAAAAGTTTCTACAAGATCCAAGCAAGCTTTTTTTTTTTTAATCTCAGGATTAGGAAGCAAATCTACACGTAACTGAAACATAAACACACTAGAGAAACAAAAATCACTTTTGTGCTTACAGTAGCTGGTGACATGGGAAAACCAACATTCTCCATAGGGCTGACTTAACCCTGATGGCTTAAGTCCCTTCCACATTGAGTGCCAAGCCTGTTAATGGGCAGAATGACAGGCAGTCTGGGATCCCCAAACCTGCCACCTCTAAATAGGGTCTGCCGTCCACTGCATTACGACAAACATACTCTTACTGCATAAGACCTTCAATAGACAATAACTCTACACAATTAGTGTACGAGAGAGAAGAGACGGAATATAGTTTCCAAATCAAGCACCCAAAATTACCCATCCCCTTGTGGACAAATGCACAGCCAAGCAGGGTTGGCCCAAGGCAGGGCTACTGAAGCCCAAAAGCCTGCCATAAGACTAAGGCACTTTCTAGTGTGGAACCATATCAAAGAGGCAGTGGGGGTCAGGCAAGTCTGGCAGGAAAAGAGCAAAATCAAAATCGAGATAAATGCCGCCATTGTTAATTTAACCTCCCCAGGGGTCTCTCATCCATGTCTCTGTCTCAAGTGTCTCTTTCCATGTTCCCCAAGCCCCTGGTATAAGTCCACGTCAGAGAAACAAGTAGAGCTTCTTCACATGTCTCTCTGCTCCATGTGCCTCCTCCAGGTCTTCTCTTCATGCACTCTCCTTCCCATGGATATCTCACTGTTACGCTGTGAAAGAATAGATTTAGGTGCTTTTTAAAAAGATAATTATCTTTCTCATTTCGATAATGAATGCATTTGCCAACAAGCAGAACACAGTGTGGCAAACATAAACTGAACAGCTACAGAAGCCATAGGTCATGGTGTTTTTACTTCTCCTTGTTTAAGAAAAATGGTTGTAACTGAAACTGTAACTGCGTTGTTTAGAATTGAGTTTTGGATATCATAAGAACTTCAAGAAGTTATAGATGACATTATTAAGAATTATCTCTTTGGAGAAAAATAATCTCAGATTAAGAAGAATTTATATGTCAGGCAAATCACTTCCCTTAAGATGGTATTAAATAAGAATGGCATAGAATGGGTGTACTTATGAAATGAGAAAAGATAACACATTTAGCAAGGTGTCTAGGATATAGTTATTATTCAAGAAATAACTTATAATTATCACAGTAAGTGAACACGCTGCTATTACACATGAAGCCTTGAATTCTAGGTGCTTCCTCCTATAAAATCCATCCCTCTCTCATTTCATTGTTTTTCTGGCTGGGTGGCATTTCATGTGACCATTTAGGAACTGAGCATGTTCATTTAGTGATTTTGTCCTCCTCTGTGCCCATGGAGTCATCTGCAAGCAGACAAAGGATGAAGAAGGAGAAAACAGGGTGAGGGGTGGGAGGCTATATTAGCCAACTTCTGTCCCCATTCATGTGGCTAGAGCTTCATTATGCACCAGCTGCAATGGAGACCAGGTGATGTAATCTCATTGTGTGAGCCGAACAGAACATATTTGGAGAGCATCTGTTTATTTGGCTTCAGTTTTATTCCTTTACTCTTCTATTTTACCTCCTAAAATTCAGGGGTGTTGAATTTTTTTCATTTATTAGTATTACTGAGCTAATTCTGCTTATTTTTTAAAAAGATTTATTTGTTTATGCATACAGGCTGGGTTGTAGGCCAGAGGTATGTGTGAAAGAGGATTCACCAGAGACAGAGTGGGGAGCAGAACAGGCAGATTGACTGAAGTACACTGCTGAGGGGAGCAGTGGGTGAGGCAGGAGAGGTCTGCTGTGCCATGTGGGAAGCTCCCTGGTGGAACTCATGCTGCAGTGCCTCTGGATAGCTTCATAGTGCTGCGCTTGACCCATTGCACCACCAGGGAGGCCCTAATACTGCTTATTTTTTAATATCTGAAGTAGTTAAATATTTCTTACATATAATAAAACTTTATTGTGTACTTGTTTCTAGTGCAAAGTTTACATCTGTAGGGTAAGTGAAATGGTCAGACTTTTGTGCCATTGGCCTCTGTGACTACCACCTGCCGTCTTGAATGCAGGAGGTGCTGGGGAGCATGGGCTCGGGACGTGTGTGCCTGATGGTGGACACCTGGAGTATGGTGTGGGCACATCTGAGCCTGGAGGGCAGTGTCACTCAGAGACAGGTGCAGCTAATGAGAGGATAGGTAAGGGCTATGAGAGGAAGAGCCCAGGAGAGAATGCCAGAGAGAGTCCAAAGAGAAAGTAAAGATTTGCTGGGGGGTAGCGGGCCTGTGAGCCTCCTGGCCCCCGGCCTCCCTGCCTCGCCAGTCTGCGGGCTTGCCTCATAGCCCTTGGCATACAAAGAGCATTAAAGCCTGAAAAAGCCTCTGAGGGCTCCAGGATGCTCCCTGAATCTGCCTGAATCGACAGAGAACCTGCCTGTGCCCACTGGCACAACAGCCTCAAAACCCTTGGAAGACAGAGTGAAATGTTGGTAGAGGTGAGGTGAAATGTGTACTCTCATTCATTCCTGAGAAAAGAATAAACTGGTACCATCCTTCTGCAAAGAACTGTGTATTTAGGATATTTATTTATTTATTTATATATATATTTTTATTGTTATTTATATCTTTTACATTTTTTTTAAAGATTTATTTTTTATTTTATACATACAAGCTGGGGTACAGGCCAGAGGCATGGGGCGGCGAGAGGGTTCACCAGAGACAGAGCAGGAAGCAGAACAGGCAGATCAGAAATACACTACTGAGGGGAGCAGCGGGCGAGGCAGGAGAGGTCTGCCGCACCATGTGGGATTCTCCCTGGCCGGGCGTCGAACTCACGTCACCGCTGCCGACAGTTCCACAGCGCAGCGCTTAACTGCTGCGCCACCAGGGAGGCCCTATATCTTTTACATTTTGTATTCCCCTTGGGTAACCCACCACCAATTCACCCGTGATCCTTCTCCGTGGTCCCTTGTGTCCTTTTCTACTCCATTGTGTGCCTTTATCCTCCCCCTCCCCCCACCCCCCCAAGTGTCTCTCCTATTTGGTTTCCAATAGTCCTGTTGTAAGTGAAACCATTTGGTATTTTTCTCTTTCTTTCTGGCTTGTTTTGCTGAGTATGATCCCCTCTAATTCCATCCATGTCACTGCAAATTGCATGTGTTTATCTTCTTTGAATGCTGAAGAGTATTCCATTGTGTATATGCACCACATCTTCTGGATCCAATCATCTATTTTTGGACATCTGGGTGAACTTAGAATATTTATACTGCTTGATATAGTCATTTTATTTTTGGGAAATGACCTAAGGAAATGTTTAGAAATACAGATAAAGTCTTGATGTATGAAAACATTCACAAGCACTTTCTTTACAGTAACAAATAACTGGAAGCAATCTAAATGAAAACCCGAGGGAATGGTTAAGTAAATTACAGTATATACATAAAATGTGCGGTAGCAATCCGAGGGCCAATGGTGAATGAAGGGCAGGGGAATAATTGAGGTGGGTTGCAGGGAGATGGGACTGGGCTCAGAGAACAGCAGAGCATGCCACCTGGTGGCGAGGATGGATAATACGGGCACAGTGGGGAAAATGATGATAGTGGCCTGGGGTGGCAGCAAAGCGCTGATCAAGGAGCAAATTCACAGGCCCATTCTGTCATTATCCTGGGCTAGGGGCTGGGTTGGTTGAGCCATCTGTGGTTGCTGCTAAATAATCCTCAGCAAGTTTCTTTTTAAGATTTATTTGTGCATACAAGAACTGGGGTGTAAGCCAGAGGTGGGGGGGGGAGCGGTGGGAGGATTCACCAGAGATTGGGGAGCAGAACTGGAGGACTGACTGAAATACATTGCTGAGGGGAGCAGTGGGCGAGGCAAGAGAGGTCTACTGTGCCATCTGTGGATTAGCTTCATGGCCCAGGATCAAACTCATGCTGCAGTGGCTGCTGATAGCTTCATAGTGCTGAGACTTAACCCCTTGAGCCACCAGGGAGACCCATCAGGAAGTTTTTAAATCCAAGTAGACCCGTTTTGCTCTTCAAGTGGCTTCCTGGAATTTTCATTGACATTATTTTTGGGGAAGAGGGAGGATACTTGCCTTCCTTTGAGTCTGAATTTCCGAACTGTCAGGCTGTAGCAGGACTGTCAAGTGGGCTCGTCCCTGCCCACCCACACCTGCCAGCAGCACCTGCAGAGTCCAGCACCTCATCTCCTGGGTGCCTGTTGACTTCCTGGGGACTTGCAATGGAGTTGGTGCTGGCGGGGAACCTGGTCTCTTCTGGACCTAGAACTTTGATCTGGAGACCTCCTTGTATCTGGCTAGTAGGTGGTGAGCCAAAGGTGAGAGGAAGGTGAGAATATCTCCCTATGGGTGACTGACTGTGGAGGGGTCCAGTAGGAGGACCCAGTGTGGGAAGCGCTGCTTGTGGAAAACTGAGGGTCTTTTTGGGTTCATTATTGGGCCTGAAGGACAGAGGTCTGGGTTCAATCCTGAGAGTGACACTGGGTGTTCCATCTCCATTGACTGAAGAACATCCTCTGTGCTCTTTGCACTTGGTGCCTTCATGGTAAATTGATGGCACCTGGTGTGGGTTTTCTGAGCTCTCCATTCTGTTCCATTAATCTGTCTCTTTTTGCTACAGTGAATTTATAATATAGTCTGGGGAATATATTGTAAAATTTCCTGACATCCTCTCTCCCAGCCCCGGGTCTAGAAGTCAGGAGGCAAAGCCATCTCCGACAGTCTCCAGTCTGCAATGTCCAGGGCATCTGCCACCTGAAGGTGAAGCCAGTCTGTTCTCCCCCACTGCTGACCAATGGAGGCAGATAAAGAAGTTTTATTAATGGGTGCTCAGCCTTTGCATCTCCACTGGACAGTCTTGAAAGGAAGAGGTTATATGGGCATCACCTTCTTCCAGCATCAGCATATGATTAGGTGAGGACAAATTGGAATAGAAGTCCCTCCCATCCAGAATAATGACATTCTTAATGACAATGACTCACTCTTCCTTTGCATATAAACTAATTTCAAACTCTTGTTTTTTGGAATAAAATCTGTCAGGCTGCTTCCTGGGTTCAAATCCTTACTTTAGTTATCTGTTAAATGCTAGCTGAGTTGCTGTGTTCAAAGTCAGAGAGCAAGATGCCTTCAGATTCACTCTTGAGTGTTTTCGCTCTTTCCAGTCATATGTTTCAGAATGGTTAGTTCTGTTTCTGTGAAAAATGCCATCAGAATTTTCATTAAGATTGCATTGATTCTGTAGTTTGCTTTGGGCAGTCTGCACCTTTCAATGATAATTATTGTGGGTCTGCTAATCCTAAGTGGCTTGTTTGGTCACCATGTTTGTTACTTGAAGTTCTGCATTCCTGTACAAGATCAGAACTGCCTGGTCAGTCAGCTATAGGAGCCCAACCATACAAGGTGCCTTTCAAATCAATCAAGAGCAGAAAGTTTGATCACCTTGGAAAGGTATGCATCATGAGGTGTGATGGGAATGCCCAGGGGGTCCCTCTAACAAGGGACCCCAGAAGCTGATCAGTGGAACGATTTGTTAAGATTGGAACCATGTCCGAGGGGCTGGGATATGGTTTCTATTACAACACTTGGTCATCAAGCAGGTAAGAATTATCTGGTCAGCAGACTCATGTTCCCTCCAAAGCCCTAGATGACATAACCACATTTTCAGTTTCACCCATCTTTTCTTCCTACCCCACATAACTGATGCCATATGATTATTCTATCAATAAAAAGGCCATATTTTGCTTGTTGAGCAGCATCCTGAGTTGTGTAGCCTGCTCCATGGCTCCTTTTTGTCAGTATGATGTTGTCAATGCAACAAACTATTCCAATCACGAGCACAGACTATCCGTTTATGTGTGTTTTCAATTTCTTTCAAGAGTATTTTATATTTTATAGTTTTTCATTATACTGGTTCTTCCTCTCCTTCATTAAATTGTTACCAAAATTTCAGGTTTTCAGGCCTAGTTCCCCAACCAGGAATTGATCCCAGGCTGCAGTAGCAGCGCTGAGTCCCAGCCACTAGACCACCATGGATTGGTGTCTCATGACACCTAAGCAGGAACTTCCCTGACTCTTAGGCAAGCAAATGAAAAGAGGCAAATTTGCTTAGAAAAACAGATAAGGAAAAGTTTATATTAAGGAGAAAAGAAACAGATACAAAGTGGGACTCCCAGGCCTCTGGAACCAGGCCAGGGAGGGGCAAGGAAGCCTCAGTGGAGTCTTGCCTCAGGGACTATCTACCTGCTTTCCCTGATTATTCTAAAGCCCCATCAGTCTCTTTGTGATTGGTTAGTTCTCAGTGGTCTCACTCACTCTGCCTTACTTCCTCTGTGCCCAGAATTACATCTTGCTTCCCAGCCCTTATCTTAAAGGAGAAGCTGGAGAGGAGATTAAAAAGGAAGAAAGACGGATAGGGAGAGCAGGGAGACATGGAGGGTCACGTGGAGCAGAGAGACATGTGAAAAAGCTGTGCTTTGGACTCAGCCTTGGACTTGTACTAGGGACTTGGGGAACAAGGAAGGAAACACTTTAAACAGATGTGAGTGAGAGATCCTTGGGGAAGTTAACAATGGCGCCATTTATTGGATTTTATATTATTACTAATGATAATTAACATTTATTGAAGGCTACCATAGATTAAGCATGGAATCCTCACCATGTCTGCATGACCTCATTTATTCATAACAGACCCCCTTTTATCCTCAGCTTGCAAAAATGTAAACAAGCTAAATAAATGACAGAAATAAGCTCTTGATATACCATAGACATGTCTGGTTTCGACACAGTACACGTAACACTGTTTTATTATGCCTAAGGCCTATTAAGCATTATTATTATTGAGGTGTCTTAAACTGAGTTTGGGTTCTACAACTAAGCCGTATGGAATCTCTGGCAAATTTCTTTTTTTTTTTAATTTTACTTTTTTTTTGCTGGCATGTGAAAATATATACTACCATGTTTTCACCATCTAAGCTTAGGATCTTGGTCTTTTTGCCATTATGTAGTGCCAGGCACTGGCTACTTTGATGACCTTAAATCAAACTCCAGGAATGTCACCCCAGAATGAACTTTGCGGCTGAATCCAGCAACCAGAACTTCATCATTTTCCTCAATAGAATTCAAAAAATCATCATTAAGTACAAAGGCTGTGATTTGTACCTAATCCACCCTGGGATTGTAAACTAGAGAAAAAAACTAGAGAGTAAACTAGGTTCTTCAA
Source organism: Scalopus aquaticus (assembly GCA_004024925.1). Lineage (NCBI taxonomy): Eukaryota > Metazoa > Chordata > Mammalia > Eulipotyphla > Talpidae > Scalopus > Scalopus aquaticus. The sequence goes on along the minus strand of PVIJ01004513.1, from coordinate 32,226 downwards.
AACACAGTGTTGTGGGTCATTTATCCTAAGTGATACATGTTTCATTACTGAAAGGTCTCTTTGCTCTAGCTGAGTGGGAGAGAACACTGTCCTCTGATTAAAAGGTACATTTTATAATTCAGTCCATCACTCAAATGCCAGTCAAGCATAAAATTACTTTCCTGTGGCTTTCACTCTCACAAATGGTCTTGACTCTTCTTCACCTGCTTGAGGTTATGGTGACTTTTCCCTGGGGAATGGGGATGAATTCTGCAAGTTCTTCCCTTGGCCACCTTCTACTCTGAGTCTGCAGCTACATGATGTACAGTCCACTGCTCAGTACCCCAGTATCCTAGTAGTTTCCCTGCACTAAAAGTGTCTTCTCCTGGCTCTACTTTATTATAGTAATTATCTAAGTTTCATTTCACCGATGTCTGGAAGACAAAGACTAACTGTATAAATAAAATAAGTCCTACTGCCTTCTCTTGCAGGGTTTCGATTGATTGTGACTTAATCTCTTGAGGCAAATTGATGGTTTTAATATTAAACTGAAATACCAAGCATCAGCAGAGAGATCAGGGAATTGAGTAAAAAATAAAATTGTCCAGAAGTTAAATTTTTCCAATTCTCCAAATGTGTTTGGGCCAGGCATATTTGATATTGAAATATGTAAGATATATGCCTTTATAAATACTTAGGAAGCCAACATGTTGAATTGGAAAAGAATCTGAAACCCTAAACAGATGTAGGGGAGGGTCTCTTCTTAACTTCAACCCTGCAGATCATTGATTGATAGAGCTTTCCTCACCCCCAAATCAAACTTAAACCTGGTAAACTCTTATTTTGCTCTGTGCATGCACTGGGTATATCATTTATACCTAATGAATACAGGACTGAAATGGCAGGTGCTGTAGCATTGTAATTTCATGTACAACTCAACCCTGTACCCTCCTTCCATCTCATTTCTGTACTAAGCCAAGTGCTAATTCTATGTCCCTGTAAGACACCTTGTGATGTAAACAGCTGTTGATATTGGCACGAGTTGAACTTGGGTATGAATTCTAACTCTGCCGTTTAGTGATGACCTTGGGCAAGTATTTAATTTCCCTAAGTATAATTTTTCTCATCCAAGGGGACAATAATTTTCCTACAGTAGACACTGGCAATCTGCTCACCAAATCTGCCCCTACTTCCAGGCCCCATATGTAAGACACATTTCATGGCCTCTTTTCCGACCAGGTATGCTCATATGGCTGAGCTCTAGAAGAGATGTCCTGGCCCAGAAAAATCTTTCCTCCTGATGGCCTCTTACCTTGTTCTGTCTACTTATGGAACAGAGAAGAACTGGAGGCCCTTGAGCCCATCCTGGGGAGGGCCTATGATGTAGAAGAAACCTGGACTCTGAATAACTAAGACATTGCAGTAGACAGTGTGAGAACTAAAGATAAAATTCTACTTGCTTCACCTACAATGATTGTGAAATTCATCTGTTGCAGTAATTATCATTACTCTTCTACGCTACTTGGCAAGACTGACTATAAAGCATCACACTATAGAGCCTGAAAAAGCACGTACCCAACATCTATACTTCAGGTTTCCATAAGTGAAAACTCATAGTGAGATATCTGTGATATAATATCAGTGTATGGATATGTCTTTGTAATTGTGCGTTACTGAAATCCTTTTGTTTATTCATTTACTATTATGTAGTAGATTCTATCATTTGCCCCATTTTACAGATGAGTAAGTAAACTAAAGTTCAGAGAAGCTCAGCAAGTTAGCCAAGATTATGAGAAGATATTATCCACAAGTAGTTGTCATTGTTAGAGCTGGGCCCTTAACCCAGCACTTAGCCACTAGATCAAAAAAATACAGAAAGGGGAGTAGAGTACACAAAAGTTAACTATTAATTTGATGCCGGAAGTGGAGCGATATCTTAGCTGATTCAGGGTGTCGACCCCGGCAACACACTTCAGACTGTCCCTGTGACACAAGATCCTTTTTTCAAAATGCTGTAATGACAATAATGAAGATCACCAACACACACCAACAGAGTACTGATGAGATAAAGACCTTATGAGATATCAGGCACTGTTCTAAATTCACAAGAATCATCTCATCTAGTACTCAGATCTAAATGGTAGCTTCTGTTATTGGGCTTGCATTAATGGTGAGGAAATTGAGGTACAGCACAATGAAATAATGTGCCAACATGACACAAGCAGTAAGAGGCAAAGATGGAATGTGAACTCAGGCAGTCTGGCTGCTGGTCCATGTGCACTGCTGACACACTCACCCACACCTTTCCTAGCTCCTGGTGAGCCGTAGCCTGTCCCAAGTTGCCTCGAGATCTAGCCTCACCCAATTTCAACAGATACTAACTAGCCTCAGGGGGATGGTTGTGCCGGTGTATGTGGAATAAAGTGTGGGAGACCTGTGGTGGAAAAAGAAAGAAGTCACCCTACAATATTTACACTCCTCCCCACAGTCAGGCTAGGCTACTTGTCCCTGAAAATGCTCTGCGTTTCCATCTTTCCAACCTTTACATTATTTCCTCTGTCGGGAAGCCTCTTCCATTACCATCAGTAGAAACTCTATGGATCCTTCAAGGACCAATTAAAGAACCACTTCTCCCCTTAAATCTCCTGGACACAAACAACTTCTCCCTCTTCCATTATTTCATGTAAATTCATTTATAAATTACTCTCTTCACTTAAAAAGTTATTTTTAAAACAACTTATTTATGAATTTAGCAATTTATACAAATGCTTTTTATACAATTTTTAAAGCAATACCCAATGTACCCAACTTTTAAGAAAAAAATGCACTGATGCCAATACCAAAGAATAATGGTGAAGCCCCCACCGAAGCCTTCCTGGATTATGTCAGTCTTCTTCCGCTCAGGAATCACTGCTTTCCTAAATTTGGTATTTGTCCTCACCAGGGTGTTCAACTTATCTAAATGTTGTCTTGCTATGAGAAGTCTCTTGCTTCTTTTACTCAACATCATTATTTTGAGACTTCTAAATTTTTGCAAGTGGTTCGTTCATTTTCACAAACAAATGTGTGAATGCTTGTACAAGTGAGACTTATACCAGTGTACAAGATTTCTATAGATGATATTTGTGCAGACCTATTTGAAAAGGGAGGGCGAAAGAATGGGCCCCGGATGTGCAGGCTGACAGGGAGGCACTTGAAGCAGGAGGCAGCAAAAGAGCTCTGAGCTCCAGCAAACAATAACAAAAAAAGCACCTAAGGATATGGTTTGAATATGTCCCCCACCCCCCAACATTCTCCCTTGTCCTAACCCTTGGGACCTTTGAATGTGACTTTAATTAGGAAAAGGGTCCCTTAAATCCAACAACAAGTATTTTTATAAGAGAAAAGGAGAAGACACCGAGTGAAGGAAGCAGGGGGCAGAGACTGGGGCGATGAGCCACAATTCAGGAGGGCTACCTGGGGTCACCAGAGGCTGGAAGAGGCAAGGAAGGATCCTCCACTAAATTCTGCAGAAGAACATGGCCCTGATGATACTATGATTTTAGACTTTCGGCCTTCAGAACTGTGAAAGAATAAGTTTTAAGTTGCTAAATTTGGGCAAATTAGGTACAGAAGTCCTAGAAAACTCATACAGGATAATAACATCAGAATAAAGGAAGCAATTCAAGTCTTCACTGAAATGACCAGGCTCCATCCTGGACACGCTGCCAGTAGCTACGTGACCGTGTGTGAGTCACCTGGACTCTCCTCTGCAACCTGAGAAGGCAGCAGTGATCAACAGGTCCTGCCCACTCCCAGTTTCTAAGAGTCCCTTTCACTGTTCTGTCCTGGCTAGACACAGACCCCTAACCTTATATAGGACTTCAGTGGCACTATGCAATGGGCCGAAGTGTGGCCTCTCCCCATTAACTGGCCACCAGCACCAAGAAGTTGGAATTTTCCATCTAGTAACTGACATTGGGGCTTGGAGTCAAACTTATTAGAAGGGACACCAGGGTGGAGTGGCCTGCAAGACTCCTTTTCATAGGAAACCAGGCTAAAAATAGCACTACAAGTAGAGAGGACCAATGCTCAGTGTAGAAGCTATAAATTATAGTCTCATTTCCTCCTTGAATTTATTGACACTGTCGTTGTTGCTGGACACTGCTGAGGGGAAAAGGAGTGAGGTGATGTCTGAAATTGCAGTCTATTTCCATCTCCCCATCAGCAGAGACTGGCGTGGCAGAGAAAGGGCTTTTAGCTCAAATAGTCTACTTCTTAGGAGCAGTGGTTCTCATCGTCCAACCCTCATCCTCTTTAACCACCATCTGCCAGAGAGATCTGTGGTCAGCCTCTGCCAAAGCCATTGATCCTCCATTAGGATGCAATTTCTCATCACTGATGTGATGAGATTTTGACAAAAAGATTTTGGCAAAAAGATTTTGACTCATTTTGGTTGGAAATAGTGATCTCAAAAACTTCGAGATGATTTCTGAAGACCAGCATCAACGGCATTCACACTAAATTCTGCAGAATCTTTAAATACTCTATTTGAGAAAATAGGCTTGAGACTTACCACAAAAGCTTCTAAGTGGAAATGCTAAGAAACAAATCCTAGAAGTACACTGTTACGGCAACTTTCCCAGAGAAATCAGGCTGCACTCAGAGAGGTGGAGAGAGAGAGATTTAATTGTCACACCGGCGGGCCCAGTGGGATAACTCCCCAAAATCTGAGCCCCGAATTACAGGAATTGCAGGTTTTTATACAGTTTGCATAAGGAAACTTACCTACCCCGTCCATCATAAACTTTATTGTTTAGGAAGGGGGTCAAGGTAACCATAGCTACTATTGTGGACAAGCAGTACAGAACAGGGACTTTCCCAGCAGCTTTCCGCTCCAGCAAGCAGCAGTATTCAAGCAGTGAACTTAGCAACTTTAGCAACTCTCATTTCCAAGCCCCAAACTTATGAATTTCCTACTTCAGTATCAGCACTATCAAGCAATCACCAGCCACTACGGCAAGAGTTCAAACCCTGGCTAGGGAGCTAACCCACATGGCGCAGCAGACCTCTCCTGCCTGGCCCGCTGCTCCCCTCAGCAGTGTGTTTCGGTAGATCTGCCTGTTCTGCTCCCTGCTCTGTCTCTGGTGAATCCTCTCACCCCCAGCACATGTGGCCTGCACCCCAGTTCTTGTATGCATAAATAAATAAAAAATAAAAACTTTAAAAATATATACGTGTACATAAATATACACACACACACATATATATTTATGTCCTATTACTCTGAAAACATACCCAATCCCTCTTCCAAGACTTTCTAATAAGAAGGAAAATGTTGTGTCAATGTTACTTTATTTTTGGTACAACTGAAGATCCTAGAGACTATTGAACAAGACATTTAACGTCACATATTTGTTCCCAGAAAGAAATTTGACATTTGCTTAAAGTAATTGCTTGATTGCCTCATTTAATCCAGGTTCCCTGTGTCACTGAAGGAAAAAAAAAGTACAGCTCAATCAAAACATACTCAGAATCAAGAAAAGATCCATGGGCATGTTATTACATAACGTATTTTTAAATTATGCCTAAACTTGACATGTAAAATGCCCATTACCAGTACTTGTTTTTGTTGTATCTACCCAGGCACTAGACCTGTGTGAGTGCTGAGGTCTCGGGGAACATCTTCCCCTTGCTTCAGCTGGTGCCCAGCACCTGGGCAGCTGTCTCAGACACCCTGGCTGGTGGGACCCTGGAGGATGCCGGTAGACCGGGGCCAGGCTCCAGGAGGAAGGCTGCAGCCCACACCGGGATCACCTCAGCGCGAGAGACAGAGGAGGCCCAGGGATGCCCTTGTTCATGGACTTCCGCTTCGTACGCCTGCGGAAGGCCAAGGGGTTTCCTCAGATATAAGCTCTGGTCTCAGAGCACCACTGAACAGAGGGAATAGTCTGGTCTGGTGGACCCAAAAGTGTTCCCACTGCCAAGCACCCTCCACTCCCAAGCATGCCAGGGTAGATTTCCTCATCAGAGGGGCCAGGTGAGAGGTCTGGGGGGAGGTGGGGGCAATGGGCTGTGTGAATCTTTCATCTCTCACAGCTGTGGCTGGAGGTAACACACTTGCAAAGGACCGGCGTGGAAGAGAAGGCAGCTTCAGTCAGGCTGCCACGGGGGTTTGGAGCCAAGAGCAGGAAGTGGGAGGCGAAGTCCTAAGGAAGTCCACAAGGTCCCCTTTCTTTAAACTGTCACCCCTCTCTCCTCCTGGTTGCCTCTCTCCTCTCCCCAGTCTGACACTTACATTTGTTTGGAGGAGGAAAGCAGCAGTGAGGCTGACCTTGCGCTCCTACTGGGTGTTCTCTTCAATGTTTCTTCCATTCCTTGGCTGAAAAAAATGAGGCAACTTTAAGATAATTGAAAGGATGTGGTTTCATATCCTTGTCTTTTTCTCCCTAACTGGGGATCAGCAGTCTCCTTGGGGTCACTTCGTAAACCCTAACCTGGTGCTAGTTTGCAGGTTCTTGAGGCAGTAACCCAGGATCCTTGCTTTTCCCACAGTCCTGGCCCTAACACCCCACCCCACCCCGCCCCTTAGCTCTGTTTATGTGGCAGGATGATCCTCAAATCACTGGTCACAGGACTTCCTGCCCTAAAGACATCATAGAGACCCATTGTTTCTCAAAATACTTTCCAGAGAACAGGCACTTATAGGTCATGAGATTAAAAAACCCAAGCAAGGTGGCAAGCATTTCATTGGTCAGATAAGCTAGGAAATGTATGACTAAGCCTCTAAGCAGGTTGTTTCCTGTAGAACACGTTGGTATGCACTATAAGCCTTCAGAAAGGTTGGGTATGGTGTATTCTAATCTTTTTTGATATTTGCCAAGCTCCCCTCAGCACTGATGATGCACAGAATGCAGTGTGAAGAACACAGTCTCATCTGATTCCCACCCTACTGATGTGAGCATTGAGGATCAAGGGGATGAAGCCCGTGAGTAGAGGACCACAGACTTACAGACAGCTCTCTGACCTGTGACCTTTGCAAGAAGCTCCATATGCTCCTCCTCACTCCCCTGCAGAGGAGAGGATGATCTATAGACCCCTCTTGCCACTGTGTTCTCAGTAACATGGACTCCATATGTGGTTGGTCCCTGTGTCTATTAGCAGATCCCCTGTCTCCTGCCCCTGTGCACCCAGAGACCCAGAGCTCTCAGTCTGTGTCCTGCAGAAAACTTTTTCTTTACAAACTGTGACTTTCCAGCAAGAGACTTGAGAATCACCCCCTAAGTACAGGGTGAGTGAGAGTGGTCCCACAATTATTCATCATTTTGCTGTGGGACACTTGGTGTGCTTATTCTACAGGAACTTCTTAGTAGGGGTGGAGGAGGGACTCAGAGTTAAAAACAAAGAGGAAATGTGTTATACCCCAAGAAGGAAAAATGGCAGTCCCAGGGTGGCAGCATGATCCTGCAACATAAAAACACAAACCATTATGCAACCACGTAGTGCCAAAAGTCTTTCAAAGATGTCCGTGGCAGCGGTTTTCAAAGTGTAGCCTTGAGCTCAAATGCATTAACCAAACCCAGAAACTCGTTAAAAATGCAAATTTTCAGGCCCCATGTGACTCTGGAGTTGGAGACCAACCATGTGAATCTTAACAAGGTCCACAGGTATCTATGGTGACTGGCACATGGAGAAGCACAGGTGTATGGAGGTGTTCCACTTGCAGTGCTCTCCCCAAGTTTGCACAACTGGCTTATGAGTCCCTGAGCCTGAGAAAGCAAAGCCCCAGCAGCAGATGGCCCCAAGTGACTCATTTTGTGAGGCTGGAAATGAAACTTAATAGCCACTGGCATCTTCCTGGGATTCCTTTCAGCCTCAGGACAAGCCCAGACACACCCAAAATTAATGCACGTCCTGAGAGAAGATTTTTCAGGGTGGTGTTGCAAAAAAAAAAAAAAAAAAAAAGATTTCTTCCTGAAATGGTTAGAGCGGCTACAGGGTGACCCAGTTCCAAGTCCTCCCCTGTCCTTCTCTTGTGGGCCTTTCTTTGGGGTTTGTGTTTTTCATCTGTAAGACTTACATACCTTCTTGAAAAAATCCACTGGAGCAGTCCCTGAATCCTGCAAGGGAATGAGGTACAGTTTAACTTACCAAGCACCACATCCCCGAGGCCTGCAGCTGTTCTGCTGTGTTTCTTTTTCCATTCTAAGGTAGCCAAAGTCAGGCACAATAAGTAGTTGAGAGAACAGTGAGACATGTAGTAAATCACAATTTCCTGTTCAGAAAGTCCAATATATTTTCCTAATTGAGTCACCATTTATGCCTAGGACAATTTAAATTTGCTTGCATTTCCAACAGCTTCAACTTGAAATAGACCTCTTGGTTCAGGCAGACCTTAAACGATCAGCCTTTTCAGCTTGTTTTTGCTGAACAGATCTGACTGACACTAACAATTGAGGCTGTTGTCAGCCACAGCTCAGAGGAACTGTTCACTGTGCTTAGGATGACCAAACAGCTTTTCAGGAACTCAGCAGTTTCCTGGGTGTCTTTAGATTGTCAGCGCTAAAACTAGGGAAGTTTGGGGAAGACTGGAATGAGTTGGTCACCCTACTTGAGTTCAATGTCAAAACAAATTTTCTTTCTTTTTTCTTTTATTGCTACCATGCTATAAAACCTCGATTAATATTTTGAAGAAGTTCGACTGTCACTGAAAATGGTGATTTCTAAACTTAAATCAGTTTTTTAGAAGAAGCATAGCTCTGAGAATTGAACAGAAAGACAATGGGAAGCAGAGTATATCACGAAGGGAATGTTCATATCAGGAGAACGAGAAAGGGGCAAGAAAAGTGAAAACACAACACAGAGACTAAAACAAAACATATGGATGAAGAAAGTGTAAAAGAAGAGGGCAAAATCTTGCAGAGCTACAGGTCCCCCACTGGGCTCTGCAGCCACCTTGGTGGGGGGTCACAGTGGTGCAACGGAGCTTGAAGAGACTGAGTCTTGCTCAAGGTCAAAAGGTCAGTGCTCCCTCCCAAGGTAGAGACTTAGATTCATGAGAATGAAATGAGCCCCAAGGCAATGGCATGCATTTACCATGGTTACAAGAGCAGCAGCATGAAAATATGGTGGAAGGAAAAACATACATGATGCAGAGATCTTCTCATCCTTCGGTTGGCGAGCTTTGTGGCCAGGCGCATTAAAGGGTGCACAGGAGGAAACTGCAACAAAGAGGTGCAGAGAGGGTCAGACCTGGCTCTGGGACCCAGCCCAGGGCAATGTGCATTCCTTCCCACTTCCCTTACAAATGGGTTTAATTTGCAGAGTACAATCGATTTCAGAGCCTCAGCTTGAAATTTTATGTTTTCAATAAAGAACCACTTGCCTTGATAGCAGGTTTCAATTCCAACACATCACTTAAAAATATTCCCTTAGGGTAAATCAGACTTTTATCTGAGTTAACCCCAAGCATTCTGTCCTTCTCTGTGGATTGCACTGTCACAGCAGAGGCAGCTCTACACAGACACTTTCTTGCTCCCCCTGCACCCTCCTAACCTGAAAGGTGGAGGGTGGCATCCATAATCCACTCCCTGAGGGATTTTCCTGCATCTCTGGGTGTGACTGCCTGCACACCCGCAGGCTTACACACCTCTTACCTGGCCTTTGTGACTCCTCTCTGAGTCAGTGTATATATAACTGGCTCAGTGCATACATAACATTGTGCCACTGTCAAAGGAGTTTATCTTTCTCCTTCCATTGTCCTTTCTCCCTCCGCAGTGCCCATGGCCCCTCTCGATCATATCTCCATCCTTATCTGATCCCCAGTGCTAAATTTATATTACTGATGAGCATTTACCTATTAGGGAGAAAGCACTTTTCTGCGTATTGTTTTTATAAGGATCTTCTTGAAAACCTGGAACACCTTGATGATATAAGTAACTCTTAAATGGTAGACTTGCTGTGGCTGGGTACAGGAATTAAAAATTATACTCTATGATGTCCCAATATCCTCAAATCACACACCACAGAAATTCACTTATACCACCTGCTCCTGAGAATAACTCGTTTGCAATAAGAAAGTTAGAAGTGATGCTTATTATTCCCTTTGCGCATATATCATAATGGTTACAGAAGATCCACATTCATGGATCACTGTTGGGAATATGGGGATATGGCATTTGACACTTCTTAAAGCTTTTTTCAAAATTTGAAAAAAAAAAGGTAATATGGAGCAATGTAAATAGAGCTTAGTCTTTACCAGGTTTTTCTTGTACATCAGTTTAAGTGTGTAATGAAAAGTTATTACTTTTCCTTTTTTATAATTTATTCCCTAACTCTTCAGATCTGCTAGCTTCCTCCCACCCCTACCCCAGAGAGGGAGAGAGAATCTGGGAGAAAGCACCTGGAAAGTTATTACACAGAGTGTCTGGAAGCCTTTGCTTTCCTACTCTGGGCACATTCATTAGGAAAGGACAGAAGATTCAAGGAGTAGAGTGATTTACAGAAAGATGGTTTTATAATAAAATACTGACCCCAGTTTTAACGGCATATGTTGGCTCCTGAGTTCTGGAGTAGTGAAATAAAAACTAAACAGAAAAAAAATAAACAACATTGATTTTAGTGCTAAATGTCACGTGCTGCAAATGTGAAAGCTGCATACCCTGTCAGTGGGGGAGGGGGTACTCACCCTTTTGTATATGTCTTGATTATTCTGGAAAGAGAATTATGAGGATATGTTACATGGACTTTTACTGGGGCAGGCAATGATGAGATTTTCAGCATAGGTGATACAAGGGACCTTGCCACTGTATCTGAATATTATGATGTAAATTGGAAAAAATGAAACCCAGGATCTTACATAGAAGAAGGTTGCCAGCAATGCATTATTAATTTAAAACTTAATCTTGGTTTACCTTTGACTCTCTAGGGGAAAAATATACTCTTTAATTCATAGAAGCAATACCCTAATCAATTCTAAGATTAACTATCTCACTAAGTGGTAGAAAAATTTTTATCTGCTGCTGTGTGTACCCTAGTATTCAGTTTTTTAGGGTTGGCTCAAATAGACCACATTCTTTTCCCCAAAATATTTTCATTTGAATCTTCACAGTTTTTGCAGAAAGACCAGATTGTAATGTCCAAAACCTTGTTCGAGTACCAATTTGCCCTTATTTGCACAGATGACAGTCCTGGAAAAGCTATGTAGATAATATATCCTACTTAAGAATATGCACTAAAGAAGGCATCCTATGCGATGACAGTACAAGTCTCCATGTCTGTGTTCATAAAATCACTAGAGATGCTTGCTGAAAACTGATGAAATATAGTATAAAATCCATGATATTATAAAATATACAATTAGTGTGGTTATATATGTATATATATACTGATAATTACAAGAATACACATGAATTACTAATATTTTATGGTAATTTATACCTGAGAAATTCATTTATTATCTCCTAAAGCGATATTCTTGCTGCACATTTACACACACAAACACACACACACACTCACAGACACACAGAATTCTTCTGTAAGTGGTGAAAAGTGATTTAAGTACAGATGTCAGTTATGGCTTAAATATGAGCACTGCTCTAATTAAAAGAATACCATATGTACATTAATGTCTTTACCTTTGGTTGTCTAGAAAGAGTTGCCCAATATGCCAACCGCTAAAAAATAAGAGGAAAATGAATCAGAGATAACTATAAATTCCTTAGTCAATAGAATTCTGATATAACTCATAACATTTTTATTTCTCCCATTTAAGAAACATGCATTAACTTCTTACACAGTGGCAGTGGATTGCAATACAACTCTCAAAATGTCTTAAATGAGGCCATGAAATGGCAACACTGATTTACTGTTCCAGCCAAGAATCTGATCTTAAAATAGTGTAAGTAAACTTTATTCACATGATATTTTGAAGGCCAAGACTACATAAATATCTCTCATTACTGCACAACAGCATACCTCAAGCTGTACAATATCCAAACCATCTGGAGGATCAGCTAAAGGTCTAGGAAATCCTATTGTGAAAAATCATAAAAATGTCAATGAGGAAAAAACACATTAACTTTTAAGTCTTTACCATGAAAAACATACCGAGATTCTATCAATACTGTATTCTCAAAAGGATTTACGAAAAAGAAAACTCACAAGTCTACCTACCACTAGCAAATCTGAGATTTACAGCAAAATTAATTTTTAAACAATATTCATTTTTTATTCACCAGGAGTTAGCAGTATAATGAGAGTTTAGCAACTCAGAAAAAAAGAGGGGAAATGCCTAGGCAACTTAATTTGTATTTTCATGGAATTTATGAGGTTAGAACATCAGAAAATGATATCAACAAAGTAAGTATATCAGAATCAGATGTGGCACTTTAAAGAAATATGGATACTTGTCTCTCTACTTCATCAGACTCTTGAGGGGTAGATTCTGGGAAGGTTGCTACCAGCAGGCAACTGAACCCTGTGCCAGTCAACCTTAATCTTATCCAATAAGGTCTTCATATCATTCACATGTGATATAATACTTGGAGGAATAGCTAATCCTACAATTGGAAGTATCAATTGGATAAGTCAAAACTAACAAGATTAAATTAATGGGAGTAAATATGAGACCCTATACTTAGATTTTTTTAAAATATGGGACATGGTATCTCCAGATCAAAAGTAGTATATGTGTATTTTTAATTATTGAGTGATATTTCATCCTCTGTAATATCTTTGTAAGTTAAGGAAAAGCTTGGAAATTTTTGTGCTATATTCAAATAACACTGTCCAGTCTTTGAAAGGTGGTAGTCCTACTTGAAATGATAGACTGTATTGAAGAAAGTGTTTAAGAAACTGAGCATAGTTTTCATTGGCAAATAGGAAAATTAGGATGTGTATGTTAACTCCTTCAATATTTTTAGCACTGTCTTAAGTCTTATTCTGTATATCCCCAAAGGACAGAACTAGGGCTAACATTTAGAAGTTACATGTTATCAAACCTCACCTTAGTATACAAAAGTTTTTAAATATTGGAGCAATTAAAAATGCAAAATAATTCAAATCAATTCTATAAGTATTTGTTTAGAGGTTCTGTGTTAACAATATAATAATAAATACCATCAGCACCTTAACTTCAGGGAACACTAAGTTAAATTAAAAGAAGAAGATGGATATAAATATATAGGCAGATAAATGAAACATAATAAGATATTTCAAGAAGCATTATTTAAACAAAATCCTTTTGGAGCTACTAATATCCTTAGGTTGATAGTGAATTGGGTGTCAGTGAAAGTAATCAAATAAGAAACTCATAGAGGCAACCCCTGTTCTCCATGTTAAACTACATGACTCTTACAGCTCCTTAAAGTGCCTAGATAATTCAATTACATTACAGGACTTGATGTATATCAAGTTTGAAATATATTTCTGTTTGAATATATTCTCAAAGATATTTTTACTCCCCTAAGTTAAAATTCTGTGGAAGAAACTAAAACTTTGAAATATCAGTGTTTCCAGTCATAGCTGTTTCATTTCCAAATGTTTCCCTGCATCATATGGTGCTAACTGGACGTGGATAATTGATTCTCACTGTGGACCCCATACCCCACCCTTGATTGTCTATAAGCACATCAGTTCTGGAAAGGTGGTGAAGGCACGGCCTTGCAAGGTCAGCACCTTGGAGAGCGAACAAGTCTAGAAAAATTTGGGGCTTCTGCTTCACTGCTATCCTGCCTTCCAAGAGCCTCACAGGAAGGTTAAGAATGGAAAGATTTCTCTTTCCTGTATGCGCTCTGACCCATCCCTCTCCACTGTCCTTCAATCCTCAGTCTTTGGGTCTGTAAATTCAGTTTTACCTTCCTTGTTTTCCTTTCTTCATAATTCTGGAAACACCTGTGGCTAAGACGTTGGGAGTCACCCCCAACTCACATTTCTCACAGTTTCAGGGACACATTCTTGGAGCACCTTGTGGCAGAAGCTCTTCAAAGACAGTTCTCTGGGGGAAAGTTGCCCCCTTTAGCAAAAGGCTGCAGCATCTAGGTCTGTCCACTCTCTCTTCAACATTAGAGACAAATGGGAAGCCAGAAATAGAGAGGGTGAAAATGGGGGTAGGAGAGAAAATAAAGTATAACTCCCTTTAAAACTGACCTAAAGGATTAAGGTCTACCTCAGTCTTCCTTAGAGCTCAAGACAAGTGGAAATCTTACCTGAGGAGGGAATCTGTAGCATGCAGAAGCAGTAGATGGCCAAGATGGAAGGAAATTGGGGGAGATGTTTCATCTTCAAATTCATACTTTTTTCTGGTCACGGATGTGTGATGCTAGGACAGGAATGGAGCATTTCTCCAAGTTCCACAGGCAGAGGCAGTCCTTCAACCTACATGGGATATGCCCAGTGGAGAAGAAGCCTTTATTTACAACACCCTGGAGCCCATTTGAATGAGCGCCAATCAGTTTTGCACAGGAGGACTTCAGCTTTCTCATAAATGTCACACTGGGGCCCTATTTGTAGAATAATATCTTCCTGGTGTAGGTATTGTAGAATCATCTTTTCCAAGCCAGCAATAAAAATAAAAAGTGGAGAATTGTAATTGTTATTCTGTAATGGTTTGAGAAACATTTCTGACTCAAGAAAGGCTTTTCTCTCTTTTTAATCAAAGAACTGAACATAAATCTATAGACTCTTGCGTGATGAAATCTTGTTTCTAAGAAGTCATTTATTTCCAACCATTAACAAAAGATATTTTGTACTCTTTGGTACATCTGAGAAGAACATAGTTTGGAGCCCTGGATATAACGTTATAAGAAACCAAAAAGTTCAATTAAGATTCTTTTTTTTCTTAAGTCATTGTTGGAAATTAGACTTTTAAAAGTTTCTTCAAGTTAAATCAGTATTCAAGAAAGCATGACAACATTAATAGTAATAAAATAACTTCATCTACTAAATTCTTATCTGTTTTAGGCATTTTATATAAATTGCTTCAGATAATTCTCATAGACACCCATAAGGAATGATTAGCCTAATATATTGAACGAGAAAATTTAGGCTGGAAGAGATTAAGGAACTTGTCCAAGGTCACCAAGCCATCTAGAATGTAGGTCTGTGATTTGGACCCAAGGTGTCTGAGACTAGTCTTTTCTGGAAGAGTGTGGGATTTTAGTGAACAAGTTAAAAAAAAAAAAAACTTCCTTGAGATTGGATAGGGGATAAAAGGAGAAAGAATTAAGCCTGTTATTTGTTGCAGAAAGAGTAACACATATGCCATATAAGAAAAATATATTTGGTTTCTGTTGTGCACATCTTTGATTTTTTTATGGATTAAGAGCTAACTAACTGTTGAATGCATTCAATGTGCCTAAAACATATTACCACTTTACCTAAGTAATCTTACATAATATTTTTAAATAAATGCATCTTTTTATAGAATAATTTTGGGTGGGAATTGTCTAATTCATAGCCAGGTAGGATTTTGAACTACTTTATAGTCATAATATTTTTCCTAATTCCTTGAGCCAACCAGGGATAGAGATTTCTGTTTATTATAGCATTTGTCACTTTTGTTCAAGGATAAAACAACCCAATGTTTTTAAATACCAGGCAGAGAGAATATCTCCTGTATTAAAATATACCCACTACCTAACAACAAGTCTTTACTGAATGAAAGGAGAAAATGAATTAATGCTTTTTGAACACAAGCACTTATCTATAGGTATTAAACATAAGTATTTAAAGACCTTTTAGAGACAATATACACATAATAGCAACAGTTTGGGGCAGTTCAATTAAATGTCAATGAGTAAGTACTTTTTAAACGTCTAGTCTGTGTTTACAAGCAAATTAGGTGTCCTGTACACAAATATATTTTTCAAATAAACTTCTGCATAACTCTGATTTCTATTAAATTTGTTTCCTTTGCATATGTAATTTTTTGTAATTTTTCAGATATTTACAATAAAAAATGAAAGTAATATTGTGAATGCTATTCAAAAAAGGAAAAAGAAAAAAACAAGAAAAAATGCATTCAACAGTGTTTTGGACTGAACTGTATTCCTTCAAAATTCATATGCAGAAAAAAAATTCATATGCAGAAGCTCTGATCCCCAATGTGACTGTATTTGGAGATAGCCCCTTAATGGAGGTAGTTAAACTCAAATGAGACAAAAGGATGATATCCTCATTAAAGTAACTGGTTTCCTAACAAGAAAAGGAAGAGAGACCAATATACTCTTTCCACAGGCACACAGAAAAAAGGCAAGAGGTCACTGTCTGCAAACTGAGGAGAGATGTCTCATAGAAACAATCTTGCTGGTACCTTTAACTTGAACTTTCAGACTCCAAACAGTGAGAAAACAGATTTCTGTTATTTAAGCCACCCCACTTATGTTCTTTTGTTATGGCAGCCCAGAAAGACTAATACAAACACACAGGAATTTTTAATAAATTTATTACAAAAATAAAATAATGAAGTGGAAAGTGAAAGTTGGGAACCCAGGTTGTTTCAAATATGATCATCCACCCAGAAAATCCAAAAGAATTTACTACAAATTAATGGAATGAGTGAGAGTTTACTAAACTTGTCAAATTTAAAGAAAACTGAAAATTTAGAAATTATGTTCTTAGACATAGCAAGACTAAATTTTAAAATGCATTAGAAAATGTAAATAGCTTTTTTAAAACTATGACATACTGAGAACTAAACCAAGTAATAATATGCAATATATTTTTTTAAGATTTATTTATTTATGCATACAAGCCAGAGGCATGGGGCGGTGAGAGGGTTCACCAGAGACAGAGCTGGCAGCAGACCAGGCAAATCAATGGAAACACACTGCTAAGGGGAGCAGTGGGCGAGGCAGGAGAGGTCTGCCGCCATGTGGGAATCATTTCTTCAAACAACATTTATTGGACTCCTGCTATATGCCAGCCACCAGGGATAGAAAGACAGGGGTAGCACATAAGCCCTGAGTTCAAAAGGTCACAGTATAGCAGGAAAGATGGACACATCACTGGGTGATGTGTTGGATGATTGCCTTGGAAGGAAGGAAATGGATTTTGCTGAAAATCAATGCTGGAAAGAGATGTAAGTCCTGCATGTAGAGTAAGTCATAATAGCACATGGGTGACAACTGATGTCACTAGAAAAGATGACATCATTTTGAGAGAATGAATGAAGCTAAAGGAACATAAGAAAGATCCTGGGGAATATCAGTGCTCAAGGGCATGGGAGGAACAGGAGCCAGAAAGGGATCCAAGAAGGAATTGTCAGGGAGAGAGCTCTGGGGTAGAGGAGAGTTTCGAGGAGGAGAAGGATATAATAGATCCATCCAGGGAACGGGATGGGAGAATTTGTTTTAACAGTTTGTGTGGTCAACGGGAGCTGGGATGGGGATTCATGAACGGGGAGTATGCAGAGGAGGCAAATACAATTTCCGTAAGTAGAGAGGTTAAGAGCCTGAGTACAGAGTTTTATAATAAATTAAGGGTGAGTGTTTCTGTAGACAAAGGGGAGGAGGGAGTCGTGGAAGGTTATAGTGGCACATGCCAAGAGAAGGGGTGACTCTTGTACCTCTGAAACAGGAGGGACTGCAGTCAAGACCACACAAGTCTGGAAGAGGCAGGAAGGAATTTGTCCAGGTGTACATGATTCAGAACCTCTACTTCTCTCGTAAAGAATAGGCTAAGTTGCCTAGTTGGAACCTGGTGGGAAGACACAGGGCTAGAAAAGGGATGTTAAATGCCAACTCACATCTTCCATATTCAATTTATTAAATTCTCCTTCTCATACTGTATATTTTCAGTTTTAAATATTTTAATAAAGCAAACTTGCTTTATTCTTCACACTGTCAAGTAATAAAATCCGGGCCTTGAAATAATAGATGCTTCTAATTTCTTGTGAAAGAAATCTCAGTGAAGAAGAAAAATATTACCTTTTTCCTAACTAAAAGAAAGTGAAAACTCAAAGAAATGGTTATTCTATATCATATCAATATTCTTGCCAATGTCATGTCTAACACAAGAGTAATAAATCATCTGAACTTCAGAGATTGCTGCTACGGTTTGTGGAAATAACCTGTAGCTTCCACGAAGGTGGTAATCTTTTTTTTTTTTTTAAGATTTATTTTTTATTTATACATACAAGCTGGGGTACAGGCCAGAGGCATGGGGCGGCGAGAGGGTTCACCAGAGCCAGCGCGGGGTGCAGAACAGGCAGATCAGAAATACACTGCTGAGGGGAGCAGCGGGTGAGGCAGGAGAGGTCTGCCGCGCCATGTGGGATTCTCCCTGGCCGGGCGTCGAACTCACGTCGCCACCGCCGACAGCTCCACAGCGCAGCGCTTAACCACTGCGCCACCTGGGAGGCCCAAAGGTGATAATCTTAAATGAACTTTAAGATGTGATGCTCACAACAAATGCTGGAAAGGATGTGGAGAAAAAGAAACTCTTCTACACTGCTGGTGGGAATGCGAACTGGTCCAACCACTATGGAAAGCTGTATGGTGATTCCGCAAACTGCTAAACATGGAGCTTCCATATGACCCAGCAATACCACTTTTGGGAATCTACCCAAAGGACACAAAAACACTAATCCAAAAGGATACATGCACCCGTATGTTCATTGCGGCACTGTTTACAATAGCAAAGGTATGGAAGCAACCTAGATGTCCAAAAACAGATGATGGGATCAAGAAGATGTGGTACATATACACAATGGAATACTATTCAGCATTCAAAGAAGATAAACACATGCAATTTGCAGCGACATGGATGGAATTAGAGGGGATCATACTCAGTGAAACAAGCCAGAAAGAAAGAGAAAAATATCAAATGGTTTCACTTATAACAGGACTATAGGGAAACCAAACAGGAGAGAGGCACTCAGCAGTGTAGGGCGGGCGGGGTGGGGGGGGCTGGGGGGAGGAAGGATAAGGGCACAAAATGGAGTAGAAAAGGACACAAGGGACCACAGAGATAGATTACGGGTGAACTGGTGGTGGGTTACCCAAGGGGAATACAAAATGTAAAAGATATAAATAACAATAAAAAAAATATATTAAAAAAAAAAAGATGTGATGCTTTGGTAATGTTCCATCGAGTTCTGTTTCCTGAAAGTCATACATAGTTGTGAGCCTTTTCCCTAAAGCAAGAGAGGATTTTGGCACTTACACAATCTCCCACTTATGCAAATGTAAAACAATAATAAATGAGTTTTCTTGTTATCTTATTTAAACAAGGAGTTTAAAGAATAACTCATGCAAATTAGCAGTAATAAGTGCTTGAGAAACCATGTGGGAAATGAAAAAAAAAAAGGTTAATGTCAGAGTTAAGGTTAGCATGGTCAGTTTGGGCAGCCTCCACAATTGTGGGTCATTCCCCATAGTTTTGCACAGCTCAAGGGCTGGGAGAGGAAAGTTGTGGAAGCTGTGGAGGGAGCTAGAGAGCCTCCTCTTTCTCATCAGGCTTTTGATGGGGAGCCAGACCACCTCTGAAAGTCATTTTCTGTGCACTGATGGGGAGAACTAGCTCCTCTCTTCCTTCATGTTTCTCTGCCTATTTCTGGAAGCCCTCAGCAGGGTTGTCTGGTTCACAGACACCACGTTACCTATGTTCGCAGAAATGAGCTGCCTATCTACCTCAGAAGGATGTCCCTTTTGAGTCACTTTCCTGATAGTGGTGATAGTGTCCCTGAGACCCAGTCATTCCGTTGAGTAAAACCTTTCATGTCAAATATGTCCTTACTTCTGTGAGATGCTGGATGAATTTAGGGGCGTGATTTGAGGCTGGGAGTGGAAAGAAGTTAAATACCCTCTGTGGAAATAGACCAGATCATTAGCTTTATGGGGAACACATACTTTCATAGTTTGTAACTTCCTAGGGGAAATGGACCCATTTGAGTGTGTGGTGGATCCTTATTCCTGAAAAATGCCCAGGCACATCAGGGGGCCCAATTTTTCATATCATTTCAGGGGTTCAGGAAGAGAGTTCTTTCCATAGTCCTTTTTCATGAACCCCCACCACAAACAGTCACGGATCTGCAGAGGAAAGCTTTCCTCTACGTGTAGCCCCCAGAACACAGGCTTCAGAAACACATGCAGTAATGCATGAAAAATGCATGTTCCTGAGGCCAACACCAGACTCTGTAGTTAGGATCACCGGGCGTGGTGCCCAAGAATAAGCATTTTAAACAAATTTCCTGGAGGGATTATCTTCCCACACAGCTAATTAGGTTGCAACCTGAATTTGAGACCCCTGCCTTTTGATTCAGGGACTAGGGTTGAAGATCCCAGTTCAAGCAGAAATAGGCACTTTCTCTTGTTTAATTGACAGCTCATCCTAGGTCTATTCTGAACTCCTTCTGTCTTCAGTCAGCATGATTCTTCTCATGCCATCACCTTGGAGATACTCAGGACACACAAAGGTATTTTTATATTAGTTCTGGATAAACACAAAGATAAATATTACACCAGAAAAAATAACTCTAGAAGTCAGATGCACTGTCTCAGGTGATTTGTACCACAGCCAGGCTCCAACACAGCTGCCGGTTCCACAGGATCTGTCCACAGTCATCTGTGTGTATACAAATATCAGCTGTGTACCTGCCTAAGCACCCCTGGCACATGGGAAGATTCAAGAAGGCTTTGATGACTAAAATTCCGTTTGGAGAAGCAGAGGGCAAATAACAACCCAAACACTGCTGGCTGCTCTGCTCTGAGGACATCCTGACTTTTATTTTATGACCCATTATGAATAATTCTCCTGGTTCTCCATTTCCCTGTTAGTCATATGTCACAAGCTCATGACTTTTTCATCCCAGGGCCATACTTTAACACCATGTAACAATGCTTCTTCAGGATTCTGCTTTTTTTTTTTAATATGCATCCTGACACTATAGGAAAATGATTCCCAGAGGGCAACAAGAAAGTGATCAGTTCACAGGTAGTAAATTTGGACTTTTATAACACATTTATTCCTCCACTTCTCATGTTGCTAGTTTTCTGTCTGGAGGGTTGGTTTAACCAATTCATGACTTGACTCAGTTTCCTACTGAGTGAGGAGGCTAAAAAATTCTTAGAATTATAAGTACCCAGTTATAATATCTGATATGACCATATTTATCCAAGGAACAAACTCATGCCATAATCATAGGCATCTATATGAAAAGACTGTGGGCTGTTTTGTGAATTTTTTGGAATGCATGATCAGAAGGAAAGTTAAGTGTTGGTTTTTCTTCCACTTCAGCATGAAAACATTTGAAATTTTGACCTTTGGAATCCACAAACTAAAATCATGGTGGTCAACATTTGAAGTTTTCCATTTTATCCAGATTATATTAGCTATTGTATTCATAAAGAGAGAAGGAGATCTTAGCCTTTAGAGGTCTTTGGGATGGGAGCCTTAAAAAAAAAACATGGTGAAAGACTAGTCACAAATGGAACTAGGACAATCGTGTCATGTCATGGAGATGAAGTTTCAAATAGGCCAGATTAGAAATAGAATGGCAGGTATTTGTGCTGATATCTTTGTGTGATCACAGGACTCTACATAAGTGTTGATGTGCAACTCCCTCCCCGAGCCCTGCCAATTTCCAAGATGATACTAAAGACAGGTTGCCTTATTTCTGCAGCCTCTGATACTTATTTAAACCCCCTCCAGGGCTTCTGAGATAACAAAATATTCAGATGAGCTTGCTTGACAAAGAAGGCCATTTAAAAAAGTTGCTTCCTCACATGCACGCCTTTCACTTCCTGTGATCCTTTGCTCTGGTCACCAACTGGATCACTGATAAAAGACAGAAGAATAACCAAACTAAGTACAGGTAATCAGTCTTCCAGTCTTCGTACAACCAGCACGTGTGGTCTAGTCTAACTCAAGTTTCTACATGGAAAAAAATAGATTTATACTTCCTCACACCATACACAAACAAATTCCAGACAGATGGCATATCTAAATGTGAAATTCAAAACTTTAAGACAACTGGAAGAAAGTATGATCTAATCTTTTGGCAGGTGGCAGGGGGAGGTGAAGAAGATGATTTCTTTTAAGACAGCAGAAATGACTGAAGAAAATGTTGTATATTATTATACAAATTATAAACTTCTACATGAAAAATTATGTCTTAAAGGCAAGCCACAGGGAGAACATATTTATAATAAATGAGGAATTTATGTACAAATATAGATTAATATATATGCTATAAACTAATGCTAGTTAGCAATTACATAATTCTTACTATGTGCTGGCTAGATTTTAGACATTCGTGAAGGTACTTTATCCTAATAATCACCTGGTAGTTATAAAGGCACCCTGTTATACATTTTTCATTCTACAGATGAGGAAACTGACATGAAGAATTAAGATAACTTGCTTAGTATTACACAGCTGGTAATGGCTTGAGCCAGAACTTGGGATAGGTCCTGAACAAGTAATTCAGAGAAGATGACATTTAATTATCAATAGACTAGCAGTACAGTAATTCAAATGAAGACAAATACTATTTCATACAAATCAGATTGGCAAAAATAAATATGTCAATATTATGACAAAGAAGTGGTAGACAAGAAAATTAGTGTAATTCCTTTGGAAGTAATTTGGGAATATCTAGAAAAATTGAAAATATAGACTCCACTATGCCTCAAGCATGTAGGTATGTCCTCTAGAGATAATCACATGTGCACGAGGAGACATGAGCAAAGCTACAGAAATGGCCATCACTGGGGGAAGAGGTGTAAATTGAGGTTTAGACATACAATGGAGTGCTATACGGAAATTAATTAACTAAGTGAATTCATTCTGTTGCTAAGAAACCAGGCTCAGCCACCCACCACTCACAAGACAAACATGAGAGACAAGAGCTGGGCAAGGAAAGCTAGGTTTATTCAGAAAACCAGTCTTCTGAGGAAATAGTGGATTTGCATGCCCTAAAGAAACCACCTTCCCTGTTGGGGTTTAGGGTACTTTTTTGTTGTTGTTTTTTTGTAGCTATTATTGTTTTATTGATGAAGAAACAATGGTTTTAAACATTGTTTGTGTTTTAGAGGTGTAGGATCTCCCATGTCTGGTGTTGTTACTGTAACTTACCCACCACCAAAACACTCATAGGGTTTTTATAAAGGTATCTTGAGTCAGCCTGACATCAGCCTGACTGTTCAGGTTACTACTATTCTCTTTAGTCTTTTGGTTGTTGTTTTCCACATTTTTGCAAGCTCAAAATTATTGCATTGATACTGTAGGGGAGAATGCGGGGGTCTGGATCATATCTCTGTCATTCATCTGTCAGTAGCAATTCAGTGGGAATGTAGTTAGTTCCTGGAGGTTTGCTTCAGGCTCTCTAGTGTTACAGGGCAACCCCAATGTGAAATGGGTCGGACTGACTGTGGGTCCTCACCCATTTGCTTAAAAGGGACTTATAATGAGACTCAACAGCAGGTAAACACAAAAAGGTTAATAAAGGATTTATTTACCAAAAGGGGGAAATGGAGAAAGGAATGAGTCAGGGAGAAAGAGAGATAAGTTGGTGAATGTGTCCTACCAGTTATGCTGAGCTGGAACCCCAATAACATGCTGAAAGCCAGCGATAAGCCAAGGACCCTCAAGGCCCACATGTCTGGTTATATACCAAGCCTGGCTGCCTAACTCCACCCTAAGTTCCCAGCAATCCTCCCTTGGTGGTGATGACATTATGGGATTTGTAGTCCTTGGTGTCTTGGATCTCTTTGGTCTGAGGTGGAGGTAGAGTCCATAAAACCTGTGTTTGTGGAGTTTGTTCAGGACATCCTTTTCCCTCAAAACTAGGGAAGTTAAAATGTCAGTGATTTAAGGTGCACAACTAAGCATTCTAAATGTAATGGGAATGGTTAACAACGGCAGAGGGCTTTCCCCCTGGTTGTATTTTGGTTTTGTGCTTCCAGTTCTAGATGTGTCATTATAAGCCAACTTTAAAAGCACAATTTGTGTGAAAATGCATGTTATTCCTCCTTTCAATGAGAATGAGCAGAGGCATTATTCTTAATTCTTTCCACTATATACAACTGAAAGCACTGAGCATAATATATAAAATAGAAGACTTCAAAAAGTGAAGGGGAGAAGGTAGAGTGAATGGGAACTTTAGGACCTAGAAAATGACATGGTAGTGTGTCTTCTGGGTTTTCTTTTTGTCTCAACTATCCCAAACTGGAACAACACAGAAACACCAACGTATACAGATCAAACAAGCAAACAAAAAAAGCTCTAACAAAACCCTGCTTTTTATATCCCAAAAAATAAAAAAAAGGTCAGCTTAGTAAAAGAGTTTAGAAAATAATCACTCTATTGTAGTAAAACACTACAGAAAATACTATTGCCCCATCCCAACCCTTGCAAGCAAAGCTAAATGGGAAGCCCAGGCTTTTACCCTTACCAGGATTTGGCAAGATGTCCAACCCAGCTGACCTGGTAATGTCAGGAAGGACAGAATAGGAAGCCACGAATTTCATCTCCACTGGGTGGGAACAAACCCACTCCATGGTGTCCGTGGAGACCACTCCCATCCCACTCATCTCCCATTTCCTATAGGCTGGTGTCAGAGAAGGTCTAGTGGAGAGTGAGAGGCTCTTGTGGTGTCAGTGGTGACCACATAGGGAGTAGTAACAAAGCACTCCTCATCACCCAGCCAGGAAAGTATCAGTGAAGGACTAGAGGGGATGCAGAACTGCTATATCCTCACCCAGTAGATATGAGGGGGATGTCAGTGGAGGCCAAATAGTGAACCTGTATTTCCACCTCTAGCTGGTAGTAACAGGTGCTGCTCCTTCTCTGCCCTACCATAGAGCAATGTAAAAAGATGCCTGCTAGGGCTTCCCTGGTGGCGCAAGAGGTTATGACTCAGCACTATGAAGCTATCCACTGCCATTGCAGCATGAGTTAGAGTTCATCCCCAGCCATGGAGCTTCTCACATGGCACAGCAGACCTCTCCTGTCTCACCCACTGCTCCCCTCAGCAGTGTATTTCAGTAGATCCGCCTGTTCTGCTCCCCACTCTGTCTCTTGTGAATCCTCTCACCGCCCGACACCTCTGGCCTATATCCCAGTTTTTGTATGCATAAATAAATAAATCTTTAAAAAATGCCTGCTAAAATTAAAAATGTAAAAAGAATCAAAATGTATAACGGAACTCTCAACACTGAACAGTTTTTTTCAAAAATACAATTGTAAAATGAGTAAGGCATGAAAGAGTCCTTTCAATACGGAGGATGTGCTAATGCCAACTAAGCACAGGAAAAGTGTTCAACATTATTAGCCAGGAAGGAAGGAGGAATCATGTATTGAGGGTTGGTGTGGCAGTTATTCTATTAGGCATTTGTAGAAAATACATAAATAGATTAGAACCTGTCTTCATGAAATTTACAGGACTAGGACAAAACTCTCAGACATGGAGACCAGAGGTTTGGTTTCAAAAGCAATTCAAAGTCCATCCATCCCAAATTTTTTCTCAGTATTTACACACACACAAAAAAATCTATTGAATAGTCCTAGGAAAAACCAAACAGAACCATGAGACTATTAAGGGTCAGGTCCCAAAGCATGTCCAGATGTCCAAGTTTGTTGGGGGATGAACCCTGAAGTCCACAGCCCAGAAGAAATGAAACCACGCTGGCAAGCCACACCCAAGGTTGAAATTCCACCAATCACTGCTTGACAAACTCTCCACCAATCAGAACTGCACTGACTAAAAACTTCAGGTACATACAGTGGATCCATTCCCACCGCTTTTGCCTATGTAAGTATGTGCTTGAGTGTTCCTTGGACATGTTACCAACTGCTCCTTGGGTTTCTATCTCCCAGACTACAGTCTTGCAACTCCCAATGAATAAATAAACGTTCGCTGTAAATCTAGCACGGTAACATTTCTGCAGTAATACTGGGACTGTAAAGCAAGAGCTGTAACACTAAGACACTTGCTGTAATGCAAGCGCTGTTAGGAGGACTACTGCAGGGGAGGACTTGTCCTTGCCCTGAGGGCCTGTGTGCATTAGTCCCTTCAAATCCTTAAGGCGAAAGCAAATGTTTGTCAAACATACGGGTTTGTCATGTCTGTCAAAGGCTCAATAATCGTCTGAATGAACAAACAAAAGACCAAGTAAACCCACCTTCAAACTATGCTGGTAAGCATGTTAAAGTGAAACTCTAAAATGGTGAGTCCCATCGATACTATAGTTTAACTGATTAAGGAGAACCAACAGAGAAAAAACAAAAACTGGTTCCTTGAAAACTTGACAATTTTATGTGTGTAAATGTACAGTGTGTATGTACACATATATCTATTTCACTCATTTGCTAAACGGATGTAGATTATAGTTAGGTAGTTAACAAACAAGTAGGTTAGATCAAAGTAAACTAGTTTACCTTTTTCAGGGCAATAAAATCCCCAACACCCTTGGGATTACCTTCTCTACCAGGCTCTAAGCTTTATCCACCCGCACAGGTTAAGAAGTTGCAACTTTTCTTTCTAACTAATGGTTTTGTGTCCTTTGGGTAGATTCCTAGGAGCAGGATTGCTGGGTCATAAGGGAGTTTTATGGGGACTACACTTGAGAGGAGAAAACAAACATTGTACAAAAATGAACAATCATGTAAAATATATATATATTTTAATAATAAATAAATTTAAAATAAATAAAATTCATTTTTTAAAAAATTGCAACTCTACAGGGCTATCAGCCCTTTATCAGTTCTTCCATACCTGAGGCTGTCAGCTTGGGGGAGGGGGGTGTGTCGAGAATAGATGGTCCTTTTACCAGGGTAGGCTGATTAGAAAATACAATTTTGCCTTTTTCCAAGTCTGGAATTATTTTCTCAAGTTTTGGGTTCGGGTTTTTTATTTTTAATTTTTTCATTCTCCAATACCCGGATGGCGAGACCTGGTGGCATCGGGCTTTGGCATGGACGAACGTCTCCCTGCAACCTTCTGGAATGTGATTCGTTTTCCGTGGGAGGAAGCGAGACAAGGGGGCCAGAGGCGGGATTGGGCGGCGCGCCCGCCGTCGAGACCGGGTAATGGGGTCCGTCCGCCGCGCCTTCTTGCGCCTCCTCGCAGCCGGGGCGGTGCGCGCAGGGGCGGGGAAGACGGGGACGCGCACCGGCAGGCGGCGCGCACAGGCGGGCGGGGGTCGTGTGTGGCGGCTGCGGCCTCACCCTTCGGAGAGCCTGGCGCCCTGTCTTCCTCCTTCCGGTGCAGCCGCAGCCGCCCCCCGGACCTGGCGGGTGGCGGTGCGGAGGCCTCCGAGCGGGGCGGGGGCCTCCGAGCGGGGCGGACCTCCCGCGCTCCCGGGCCGCCGGCGCCCTGCGTGCTTCCCACAGGCCCGCGCTTCGCTCCGGGCCGGGAGGGCCCGAGGACCCCGGCTAGCCCCGGCTCCACGGAAGGTGAGCTTCTTACATCCCCGGACCCCGGGCTGTTTGCCTCCCCTGGGTGGACGCGGAAACCGGTCAAGTGAAATTTCTTTCCTAGCAACATGACGGTGTGTTGGGGCTACTCGGGGACCTCCCTAGTTTGTGGGATTATGGAGAAGAACCTTCATGACGTTAATTATACAATAAGGCGGCGTCCTTGCTGAGGGTTGTGCTGACGGATACTAGGTGATCTCTGATTTACTCCTAATATCTTTGAGCGAGAATTTGCATTTAAAATAAGAAAATGTGCCACTTGGGTCCAAGGAGCATGCAGAGAGAAAGAGCAGGGGAGAAAGAATGAACGTGTGCAGTCTTCTAAGAGCCCCGCTGGGCTCTGCTCTGGTGGGTGAGAAGGGAGCCGTACTTGGGAAAGCCTGTTTCCTGCCCGATAGGCTCCGGAGTGCTCGTGGCACTCTGATTTTGACGATCTCTGATTTTGACAATCAGCGAGACCTGTCAGAAGTTAAGAGATTGAGGCATAAATTTCTGCTTCACTGGTTGGGAAAGATGAGGCAGGTTTTCCAAAAGCTGTCGGTTTTGTTTTCCAAGTCTGCTTAAAGCAGGAAAGGGCCGGGCAGTGCAGCCAGGTTCTAGTTAACCACATAGGAGGACTGTCATAAACGGGTTTTTGTCTGAAACAAGCAAAGTCTTAGGTTTGGAGCCCTGAAGAGTTGGGTCTTGGTTGGATTTAACTGTCAGAGTGAAAAATGTCACAGGCATTCTTAAAATTAGGCAGTTTGGTTTAGCTATGGCTTGCCAATCTGCAGTACCTACTTAATTCATTCTTCAGGGGCTGGGTTAAAAAGAAAAGACACAAAGAGAAAAGTGGTCTTCTTTTCCCTCATTATAATAAAGGCATAGTCCCATCTTGGATCAAAATTGGAATTTCAAGACGGAAAAAAAATCCATCTTTGCTCTTAACCCTGAATAATAGATTCTCAAAGAAATACCTGATAGAGGAATTCTTGCTTTCCTGGAATGAAAACTGGAGTGTTTATGAAAGTGAACAAAGGAAGGAAAGAATTATCTTGGATAATTTGCAGTTATAGTCAGATCAGTTTTCAAATGTTTGAGGCTGTACAATGAAAATGTGGCAGAGAGCCAGAAATAGAAAGGCGTAGAAAGGTGAATGTAGGACCTTCCAGATACAGAAACCAGAAAGTCAGTTTTCTTCTGGTATAGGTTTAGAAGAATCTGGATGAGTATAGTAAGCTTAGTCTTCCTATCTATGTAACATGAAATTGCTTTTAATTTTAGTATAAAGATCTTAAGAGTAGAGGGAAATACAGCTAAACTACAATACAGGAAGGTTGGGCCATATTGTGTGTTTGGTAAGTTGTATGTGTGTTCAATAAGCTGTATGTTTATTTTGCCAGCTAATTCTATTAAATCTTTAATCTCTTTAATTCTGTGAGTTTGATTTGTTTCCATAAGACATTTTACTAAAATTTGTCAGGTTGTTAAAGCTTGAAAAAATACAAAACCCAGAAAACATCTTCCTTTGGAAGATTTGATCGTCTTATTTAGAAATCCTCTACTCATTGTCAAACATGTAAAACAGGTATAGTAGGATTTCATTATTTTTGCTACAAAAAATTCATTTCTCATGCTAAGTCACAGGGAAAAGTCTTTTAAAACAATTAAATCTTTTGGTGTATTTAGGATACTTATCCACTTACCAAGAAATCAGAATATAACTTGTTTCTATGAGAGAACTGTTGTACAAAATAAACTTGAGCTATTTCAAGTGGTTAACTACTTCCCACATACAAACCAAGTTATGTGCACTAAGTTGATCTTATAACTTTTAATGGTACTTACTGTTTTTTTAATTATTCAGTGCAGTAACAAGAGGAACCAAGAACCTCAGGGGAGGCAAATACTACAAGGAAGTGTGGACCCTGGCTAGGCCTTAGACTGTAGGGAGGAGAATGTCAACTTGAAAGTCATTTGAGATCCATGTCATTTAGTATTCTTACTGATTCCTTTCTTGCTCATATAGGAATTTTAGGAAACCTAAAACTCTTAAGTAGGGGTGTGTACACATATACGTAAAAATGTCTTCTTGAATATAGTAATGGCAGCATCTTCTCAGACTGGGGATTAGGTGAGTTCAGTACCTGCTAAAAGCAGTGGCACAGGGGCCACAGGGGCAGGGAGCGCATACAGGTGTTTGCTGTTCATTTTCATTCTCTTGAGAACCTATTTTAACTCAGCTATGTTCTTTGGCCAGATAGAGATAGGAATGTATTTCATCCTGGTAACTAAGGATAGTCATTCTAAGATGGCAAATGATGATGATGGCACAATAAACAAAGGAAATTTTTTAACTTAGATTGAGAGAAATCCTTACTGTGAATTTAAAAATGATAATGAAAGTAATAGAACTTTATATGTATGCTAAATGTGCAGTATATTATTTGTAGTTTAATAATGTTATTGATTAGGTAATGCATTTTTGTTCAAAATCAAAAGATATAAAAGTGCTGGCAATAAGATGTCCTCATTTTTTCGGCCCTCAGCCAGCTATCTAGTTTCCCTTTCCCTTGGTCATCGTCCCAGGGTTACCAGTTCCTTGTGCATTACCACATTTACTTCATGACCTTCCCTTCGGTATCTGGATGTGCCTTGAAAGGATGTTTTAAAACCTGAACACTAGGCACAAGATCTTCTTCTGGGGTGCATGTTTGATGGGGTGGGGATCCATAAGTTTCCACCTTAGTAAAGCGTCATTGGTGGGACTCCCCATTGAGTCACTCCTTCCCTTGCTATCTCTGCATGAGGGGCACTGGCCTCCTTTCTGCTTTGGGGATTCTGGGGTCCAAACCAAGCTCCAAGTGGTTCATAATTTGTTCATTCACTCTATTCCACGTCTTCTCAATATCCGCTCTGAGAGGCCCTCCTTCTGTCCCCACACCCTTCTTTGTCATCAACCATGGCATTTAGAGCCAGCTGTGATCTCTACGTGCACGACTATTTATTTATGCCATGTCTACCTCTGTTGGACCAAGGCACGTGGGAGTGTGTTTTGCCACATCCCTAGGTCTTAGAACAACTCCTGGGTCAGAGGAGGCATTTGGTATATATTGCTGAATGAGTGAGTGACATTTGGGAAAAGACTTAAGCAGCTGAGTTAAGTGGGCTTATTGACCCCAGGACTTTTCAGAGCCTTTAATAAGCAAATGTGCGTAGTAAACATAGAACATGGATGGTGGGAGTCAGTCTTCAGCACACATTCAGAAAGGCTTTATGCTTTTGGATGACAACTCAAACACAGCGGGGGTGGAGGGAGGCTGGCAGGAATGTTACTGGCAGCTGAGCAAAATGAATTTACAAGAATCTTTTTGAAAATGCAGGGGAAGGAGAATTTGCTCCAAAAGATGTAATAGTATCAGTAATTATAAACATGAAAATGTGTACTGTTTTTTCTCATCTTTTAGAGAGAGAGAAACAGTGAGACTTTTTGTTGGTTCAGTTAGGCTCTTTCTTTCCTCAGGAGGTTTTATGTTCTTTAACCACCAGTCTGCTTTGTGAGTTTCCAAAGGGCTTGGTTTCAGATCCTGACATCCTGAGACATGAAAATTCCATTTAGGGACCGGAAATAGGAAAGATGGATTTCCTCCAAAGATGGATATTCCCACCCCTGGGTAAGGAGGGCTTTGCTTAGGGTGTACATCATGACCTCAGAAGACATTCAGGTTTGCTACCATTAGCTGCAAGAGGCACTTTGGGAGTTGTCTCCGCTCCTTGAACAAAGGAGAGTTAATTACAGAAAATGTCAGGCTTTTTAAAGGCCATTTGTTATGGGCTGCAGAGAGAGCAGTGGCTCCTGGCAGAGGCTTGGGAAAAGGACTGTTATATCAAGACCCCAGACTTTGCAGGCAGAAACAGTGAGCCTTGAGGGTGTCATTTTTGGACAGGAGAAAACCCCATGGAGAACTTTTGTAATCAAGGCAACAATGCAGACAGTAGGGAAGGTTTAGGGGTGCTGGGGCCAAGGGAATTTGGAATGCCCTTCTTTAGAAAAAAATGGAGCAAATTGTCATGGTTTTTCTAAGGTCAGACCAAATCCTAATTCTACAGAGTCTAGTTTCAGGGAGGGCTGGAAAAGTAACTGGTAACAGTGATGGAAGGCCTTTGAGTCTAATTAAACCTTAAGCTTTCTATTCAGCGTACATGTAATTCAGAGCATCAATAGGCTCTAGTTGTTGAGATGTTCTCTTGCTACCAATTTTCCTTCTTATAATGGAAGGAGGTGGCTTCTTGTAATGGAAGGAGAATGGCTATTATGTTAGATTGCCTAGAATCTGCATTTTAACAAGGTTGCCAGGGAATTTGTGTGGGACTGGGGGCCAAGCACAGTAGTTCTTGGTCCTGGTTGTTCATTTAGAATCCTATGCAGAGCTTTTAAAACATTCCCAGGATCCATCTCCAGAGATTTGTGTAGTCTTGACTGGGATGTTTTTGGGGACCAGGGCATTGCTATAGTTTTTTAAAGCTCCCCAGCTGATTCTTTTTTTTTTTTTTTCCTTAAGTGTTTTGAGTCATCAGTTTTGTTTGGGTTTTTTCCTCTCAAATTTTACTGATTTGCCTCTCTCCAGATGATTCTGATGTTCAGCCAGGACTGGGAAACACACCTTTAAGTAGATAATTAAATTCAAAATGCATATAATCTCTAAGCAAAAGCATGCTACAGCCAACTAGACACACTACTCTTAGGATTCGTAAAGACTCAACCTAGCAGATTATAGATTTTATTGATGCTTCCGCTGGTTTTTAGAGACCTAACAACAATGCATGATGTGACACCCTTAGCTAGATTTGCTTGTGCCTGATTAGAATACT